>BLYF01000100.1:13142-76817 GCA_014905255.1 Herpotrichia juniperi
ACGTAAAGGTTAGCTTATTAGAGTAGTAAAAAGTATACGTGCTAGAGTTTACTAGAGTTCTAGAATAAGATAATAAAATAGTAAGATATAGATATAAGTAAGTTTTCTAGGTTGTAAAAGAAATTAAACAATTAGATTTTAAAGATAAAGTTATATATTAGGCAATAGCTATAAAGATCTATCTATTACAGAGACCTTGTCTCTTTATATATATCTTAGTAGCTTTAGTGTCTCTATTTGCTAAGATAGAGATATATAGTATCTCTATCTACTAAGAGAGAGACACTTTATTATATAACTATAAGTATCTCTATTTATATACGCAGAGACACTTCTATTACGTAATTACAGAAGTAACTTAGCTAAAAAGATAATTAGTCTACGTATAGTTAGGTAGTATAAGTTCTAGCAGCTGCCTAGACTAGGTTGTAATATTTAACTCTTTCTCTTTCTATCTAATTAGTAATTAGAGGAAAGGCACGTAAAGGTTAGCTTGTTAGAGTAATAAAAGGTATATATACTAGAGTTTACTAAAGTCTTAGTATAAAACAATAGAATAGCAAGATATAAACACAAGTAAGTCTTCTAAGTTACAAAAAAAATTAAACAATTAGATTTTAAAGACAAGGTTATATATTAGGCATTAGCTACAAAGATCTATCTATTATAGAGACTTTGTCTCTCTATATATATTTTAGTAATTTATCTCTAATCTCTTGTCTATAATTATAGACATAGAGGACTTAGTAGAACCTATAGACATAGAGAACTTAGCAGAACCTATAGATATAGAGAACTTAGTAAAACTAATTTGTTATATAACTCTAAGGTCTTAGGTAGTTACTTTGTTCTTAATCTAATTAGACTACGTGTAGTTAGGTAGTATAAGTCTAGCAGTTACCTAGACAGGATTGTAATAGAAAACTAGTATAGCTTAGCTTAAAAAGCTTAGAAGCTATAAAGAGATATTATAACTAATTTTGCTTTTTTCTACTTTTAAAACAATAGAATATTAAAGGAGAATAATATAAAGCTAGTTCTAAAATATAAAGCCTTATAGTAGGCTAGTCTAAGGCTTAATTGTTATATAGGTAGCAATATTAGTATTCTCTACTTGCTAACTAGGCTTAGTAGCAATTTGTCTCTCTTATAATATACTATTATCTTTCTAGAAGTACTACTCTTAACTATATAAGTGTATACCTCCTTATACAATCTAAATATCTGAGGAATAAGGAACAATGTAAAATAGAAAGGACTATAATTTAACTACTTATCTAATAGACAGGTAAAGAAAAGGGACCTTGTTGCGTCCTAAGGTTGAATTAGGAGCGAGATAACCTTGTAATGTTGTTATTACTAGGCCTTCAGCCTACTCTACCACACTAGTGCATGGCGGTGAGACGGGCGTCTGACTTCGCTCTGACATCCGCCATATCCCTGCGAAACTTGAGAATATTTGAATAACAGACCTCAATGAATTCCCACTTGACAAATCCCCCGTTGGCCATTGTACGAGCACCAAGGAAGATGTTCCGGATCTCGCGGCCATTCAAACCAGAACCCTGTTCTCCAGAAATAGATGCCATAGTTTTATGCCATTCTTTACCTCTTTTCTTCTCTTTCTCCAAATCTTTATCTGTGATGTGGCCACCACTTTGATCCACAACTTGTTTGTTCTGCAGTTCCCATTTCTGTTGCCAGATTGCCCATATGCGTGTCTCATTTTCCTTACTAAGATGGCCAAAATTGATCGGCCAATGGATCCTGGAAAGCATAGCAACGTCGAAAGTGAGAATACGGTTAGTTGTCATGATTAGAATCCCACTGAAGTACTCGATTTCGCGAAGAAGAACTAAGAAAGTTAAGCACTTAAACAAAAATCAGTGACGTCATCGAAGACAAACCTGCTACCATGGCATTTTTCTCCAACTCTGCCTCACCCATCGATCCTCGAGAGTCGAGAAAAACATCAGCTTCATCGCTACAACTAGACTTAGTGATAGGCAACGTGAGGTAAAGAAAGGACTGACATCAATAAGATTGCATTCCATGCTTGCGCCATAGCGAAAAGATCTCTCAATCCTACTTCCGCCTCGTTTGCTTTCGTTCCAATGTCATTGATGCCGACCTTGTAAAGAGGCATTCCTGCAGTCTTAGCCAACATCTCTGCAGTGAGAGTCTTCCCAACTCCAGTTGGGCCTAAAACATCAGCAAGGTACATCGTTAAGGACCAAAACATACCATGAAAAAGCAACACCAACCCATCGCCCTTACCGGATATAGGATCCCTCATCGAGTTGTTGTTAGAAGAACTTACGACTGCACTATGGCATTTGACCATTTGTTTCAGGTTGTCGTACTTGACGTCGTTTGGAAGAATCAAATGTTGATTTATGTTCGCGTCGTCCTCGTTATGTTGAATTTCGTGTATGTTATCCATGGACAATTGTACCCAGCTCTTGAGGCCTAGAGCAAAGCCCAGTACACGTGGGGGCAGAAGAAGTATATGGTCTTTTGCATCGTCAAACGTATCCGAATCGATTTCAGAGAGCTGGTAGGGATCATGTTTAGGGAACGATTGAATCCAGTTTTGTCGACAGGGTGTGTTGCAAACTTTGCAGCTTCGTGGCTTCTCTCCTTTCCGAGGCCGTCTGTCTCCAAGGAAGGCTTGTTCCGAGCCGTATCTCGCGAAGCATACGGGGTCAATAATGATTTCGTCGTCCAGCTGGTACGTATTAGAATTTTTTCCCGTGAAATATGATTGTACTTACATCTCTTAGAGTGAAAGGTGAAGCCGCCAGGCTATGACGACGCAGTAAAACAAGCGAGGACATGTCTGACAAGGTACCGAAATCCGTGGCGTCACGATGAAATGATTTACCCAGCACAAGCGCAGAGCCACTGTACTTGAACATCTGTTCTCCCGTTTTGCATTGGCAGTATTTTCGAAATAGCTCCGCTCGGGGCCCCAGTTTCTTTCGAAGAGCTGATAATCCAGTCCCGTTCGAACCGTCATCGTAAAACTCCACTGGATAAAATGACAGCTCGGTGATCCTTTTTTCGAGCTCGAACTTTTCTATGCTGAAGCTGTACGGTTGTCTTTCGAGCTTCGCACCGTCCCAATCATACGCCCATGCGTTGACAACGAACGCCTTTCCTGAATCGTAACTGTAACTGTCCACCTGAAACAGTTGGGGTTGGCCAAGGAAAGGAAAGGCGACCATGTACTCTCCGGGAGTGAAGAGATACTGAATGGATTGGAACTCAGTCATTTTTTCGTCTCGAAGTTTCTTAAAATTCTTTTGTTTTTCAGCTTGGCACCTCTCAATGTCATCCAACAGATGTTCTAAGGACTGCTGGTCCTCGCTCTGGTTTTTGGAGAGCAGGTCACTGTCCGTGGTAAAAGCCCGTAGCTTATCCCAATGATGGATCAAATGAAGAGAGCGTATCGTGAGGGGATTGTTATTATGCCAATCGTTATCATATCCGCAATGCGCGACAAAGCCCCCAATGGCCTTCCATATCAAGCCTTTAAGCCCTTTGCTCATCAACACAATCCGGACTTGCTCCTCCTTATCTTTTTGCTGGATGAACCGGAGTTCATAACGGTGCGGGGACGTGTTGGCGCTCGTGACTGAGGATATGTGGGTCGGACGTTCCCGGGATTCTTCTTTTGTGCTGGACCCAGAGATTGTTACTTGCGTGTATTTGTAATTGGAGACTTCGGAGATCTCCTTATCGGGGTTTGAAGAGGTCGAGTTTTTCTTATGTTTGAATGGGTCTAGTCCAAATCGCGTTGTCCTTCTCGAAATCGTCGAGGTAGCCTCATCATCGCCGTTGCCATTTTTATCCTGAACTTTTCGCAATTCGATCACGTCGCTCTCGAGTTTAGCGACCCTATCCTTGAAATCTTGATATGCGTGTGGTGACAGCTCCTTTTCAGGCTCTGCACGATTACTTTCGGTCGTTATGGGTTCAGCCTGGGAAGTTGAGCAGATGCCTTGTTCGGCAGGGATACATCACCTACCGAAGTGTTCGGATCGAGATCGTGCTAGATATCAATATGTCAGCATGGCATGTAGAAAGAATGAGGAAAGTACTTACTGCGTCTGGCATGATTTAAATTTCTGAGGACTGACAATGCAAAAAATGCAAACTCCCCTTGATTCAAAGGCTTGAGGGGGCACGCGCTGTGCTGAAGTCTTCCGTAACCTGGTCAGGAGTCTATTTGTGCTTGAGCCACCGCTCTACCATATTTGTACTTGAGTCACCGTTCTACTACTGAGAGTTCAGAAATCTGCCCTGCGGTAGGGTATCATACAAGACGCGCGGCCTTACTCGCTGGCAGATGATAAGCATACTCTGTGGACTGTTCCACTACCTCTATGGCGCGAATGGCTAACACAGCCATAATTAAGGCATCAATGCTTCTGCTTCGTCCGGTGAAACTATAAAAATAACCCCAATTAATAGCCAGTTTGACATATGTATGCGAGTGACCGGTCTACTAAAAGAGCTAATGTAGGCTGATTAGACGACAGGCTGAGAATTCAGTTCTGCCGGAAAGGCTACTGGTCAGCCTAGTTAGTAAGGCTCTGGGTGCATTCTTGGATTGACTCACTGACATTTAGCTAGTTGAGGATTATGGCCAATTCTACCTCGAAGGCTGACCTCCGAGTCTTTGTGGTGGTGGCAACTGTTCAAGTCCAGCTTAACTCCTACTGCTGTCACCGAAAGAGTGACGCCAAGCTAACATAAAGGCGTAGCTGTTCCTGTAGACAATATGCAAGATTGCCAATGAAGGCATCATTTACTACAGAAGCAAGTAACCCGACCACAGGACTACAATGCTTCAATAACCTTCCATTATTCTTTCGCCGGTAAGTAACAAAAATCCCCTAGTTCGGAATGGATTCTAGACGCCAAGTATCGGCTTGGCCTCTAAATCAAAATTTGCTTGTGATATTACGGTGCTTTTATTTTATCACAGGACGAGTTTACTGCATTCTTCAGTTTCTATTCTTTGACATGGTTTGCATGCGCGACCGGTGAGCCTAGAAAAGCCCTGAGACATAGCCTCAGCTCCCTGGAAGAACTTGTCAGAATAACCAGACAATGCGCACCGGGCGGACACACCTCCGACGCGGCCTCGCCTGTGATAGATGCAGGCACGGAACGTACAGGCAACGAGGCAACAGGAATGTCGACCCGGAAAGGATATACTCTTGGACGCAATGCGTTCTAGCGACATAGCATCGCTTTTCAGACATGGGCAGGTTCAGCGCCGCCATGCACACGGCACAGAAGCGAGGTGTGCATGAGGCTACCAATTGCATCGGCCCATGATATGTGGCGTTCTTGGTGCAGCCAATGAATATGGGATGCTGCACAACAAAACCGAAATACTCAAGCTTGCCAAGCGCGGTACAGGACCGCCGTGAATCCTTTCACCAACAGCTATCACATTTGCAAGGATACGACACCATCGATATGTAGAAGCCGCATCCGATTTCAAAAATGACAGAGGCCAAGCCATGATCGACTCGACTAGTCGGTCTCCCGAATGCCACGTCAAATCCAGCAGGCAACCACAAGGCAGTGTGGGTATGCAGAAGGTCTTGGCTAGCGAGCTCCGCCCGAAAAGCGAGCTTGTTGGGATTCAACCTTGCTCAGCCTGGTCCCGATTCCACTTCAGGCTCTGAGCTGGTTGAATGACATTTAGCGTCACACCCTTCTGTTGAATTGAGATGTTTTGGGCCGGAAAACGTTTCTCAAAGGTCGTCTTTAGGCCACTCAAGTCAAATTTCGAGCTTCTTTTTGCATATCCCCAATGCTTGCTATTACTCGCTCGTATGAGACGCTACAAACACAGCTATTGGCCACTTCAGATACAGCAATAGATGTACCAGAAGAGCTCAAAACGTAAGAATAGTCCTAACTCATGGTTTCAAAGCTGATAAGGGGTTGAACAGAGAGCTTGAACTGTTTGCGAAAACGAAGTTGGAGGAACACGAGCTCTTCTATCGAAGTGTTGCCGGAAGATTGAAAAATAGGAAGCTTGGAGGGCCTTACATTTGTGATAAGGATGGTCTTGAAGAAAGGATCAGAACGGCAATCAATCAAGGCAAAGCCTTGAAGGCCAAGAGGAGCTACTCGACGGGGAGGAAAGCCGGTGATTTACTTGTTCAGTTCGCTACAAGCCTCAATGGTATGCTAGCCGGCTATACCGACATGATAGCAGTCATTAATGGGGCGGTTCCTCGCTTTGGAGCGCTAGCATATGGCACGCTCTCTACTTTGCTCTTGGTAAGCCGAATGATGCTTTATTACATCTACGCTTCAACTAATAAGTCGTCGAAATATTCAGATTGGAAGTCATAAGAGTCGACGCGAGGAAACAATTATGAGCACCCTGAAAGACTTGGCTAATACCATGCCGCGGATGCGCATGTATGATACGATACACAAAGGGAACCGACGGATGTGGCCGCATCTCATTGAGCTCTATACTGCGGCTATACTCTTTCCGCTCGCCGCAATAAAATACTATGAGCAGTCAACCATAGGTAGGACGTCTGCCTCGTCTTCTTGGGGCTGCGTTGCTGAACATTGCTTTAGGGAGGATTTGGGATGCTATCGAGAAGCCAATCCTGTTGGTGAAAGAATTATCGGAAAGGGTTAAAAGGATTACTCAAGTCGTCACAGACGAAGCTGTCGCATGGATGTCCGAACAGATCAACTTATTGACCATAGATGTGAAAGGTATGGAATGACCTCTTAGTTGGATGTCACCTGACTCTGAACAGATACACGAAACCAAATTCACAAGTTGAGGAACGAGCAGCACAGAGTTCGTGTCCGAGATCTTCTGCAATCTCTAACATTGACCGAAAGAGACTACGGTCCGCTTTTCCTTTCCGACTTGATCGGACTTCTCAAAGGTGTCTTCACTACAGCTTCGAAGATACGGGGCAGGGTTAAACAGCTGGAAGAGTTGACCGCTGAAAGGCTAGAAGAACTTCCGCAGTACACCAAGTGGATGAACAGCCATCACTCGTCTCTCCTAGTCCTTAGTGGGTCGAACTACGATACTCATTATAACAGGGGCGGTCTATGCTGGCTCTCCTCTGCCATCCCAGCAGTAATTAAAAAATTGCCCTTGGAGTGTCCCAGAGCCTTCTATTCCGCCAGAAGGATCGATCGTAGCTCCAGGGGAAGTGCAAATGCCGCACTTTCAACTATCCTTCTTCAACTTATGGAAGCGAACGCTGAACTTTGTCACAAGTTATTCAGCTCCATCCAATTTAAGGCAGCCAGTAGGGATTGGAAAAGTATGCCCATTCCGGAGCTGACAACCTGCGTCATAGACCTCGTTAAAGCATCGTCGAATGAGACAATCTACCTACTTTTCGATCGAATCGACTTGCTAGATGACATTTCACCACGCGATTTCATCATCGAGCTCATAAAAATTATCAAAGTTTGCCGCAAGGAAGGACAAATTGTAAAAATTTTAGCCACAGCGGAGACGGCGGGATGGAGAGATAGCGAAATTGAACTAGCAGACAATGATGGGGGGTCCATCCGATCTGCAGCTGGCTTGGAAGAGGGCGAGCTGCTCCTGAAGCTAAAATGGGATCAATCGGAGAACGATGATTAGTGAACTATGAGTTGTTCCCAAAGAGATTGACTAGCTTTTGAGAAGTTCTACAGTGGTGGCCTCTATGATGGTGCTGTGGGAAATTTAGTTTGTTGGCGAACTCATTTGGGAACTAAGCGATGTGAGCGGCTACTTAAACACTGCATACGTACCCAGTTGGGCTATTGAAAGCTCTTACGCAGTTGCGTAGCTACATTCCTGCCGTTATTCTAAGCTATACATACACACTCTGTGTAACATTAATCGTATTTGAAGTACTCATACCCTAGATCTGCGGTTAAATTGTGGAAAGATGTGCCTGCATTTGTAAGATTAAATGTGCCTTGATGATAAGAGCGACACTAAGCCTAGGTTATACCTTGTAAGTTTTCAGCTACGTAGATGCCCTTTAAAACTAGCAGTGTGCTGTCTACAATAGTTAACGGATTTAAGCACACATTTTGCTTTAGGTCACTAGAATTAAATCTAATGTTATAGGTAGACGTTGTAAGGCCTACAGGGCCTGAACAGCCTATGGTGAGTCTGGCAGGGCCAAGCTGGGATGATGTGACCATACATATATGTTCTTGGATTGCTGTGGGTGAAGCTCGCTAGCGATTCATCTCTGCTAATATAATACAACGATTTACTCTGCTCTATCTTCTGTTGCCTTCTGCCTAGTGACCCATATCTTACAGACGTGTTCTAGGATGTAATTAAAACATTAGCAATTGTTAGAGCTATTAATGCAGCAGATAAAGACAAACAATCTAAAGCTGCCCCAGCAGCAATTGTGTAGAATATATACGCTAGGAAAAGTGTTAGCTACAAAACTTATAAAGCTATGTAAGGTACATAGTAGACACAGGTATTATATTATAGTAGATAAACATATCTTTTCCCTAGGGAATGGCCGTTTAGATATATAATTGTTTGTGTAGGCTAGAACGTGCAGGCCCTGTACTGTTATTATTGCAATACAATTTGCTTAAAATTTATTAGACAAGTGCAACCTTTTAGTCTTGTGTACCTAGTTAAGAAAGTTGTAGATATATATAGCTCCTTATATTGCCTTTAACTACTAGAGGCAACTTATATTATAACTTTAAATGAACTCTTAGCATATAACTACGTACTTCGACATGAATTAACAGATTCGGCCTAGTCTCACTCTAATAACCGCGCTCTTTGCGACTACGGTCTAAATACATCTAACGAAAAGAAAAGTCTCCTCTAGTTAAAACTAAACAATGAAGAAAGAGTTCAGTTATCCTCCTCTACTGCTTAGGCGGCTCCGTCCCCTTCAACTTCCTATACAAAAACTCCCTCGTTTAATTTGATCCCACAGGACGCGGGCGTGACAACTAGACATTCCGTCTTCTTTGACAAAAAGCGTGGCGGATTAGGAATAGTAACGTAATTAGATTCCTCTCTCAGCACCTTCTATGACGTCTTACGCCCAAAAAGGCTGCACCAGTGTCTAAATACTCGCTCCGATATCTTAAACAGCTGCCCTGGGCTGCTTCCACGACGCAATTGCCCCCTCCAGTCCTCGCCAGTCTCAACCGTCGCCTCTGCGATTGGGAGTTTCTGAGCCAGGATCAATGAGCTCCGAAGGGTAGAGTACGCTTCATCCTTGCTAAAGGATACAATGGTTTTGGCAATCTCTTGAGACTCGTCCTCTATGTCCTCAATATTCGACGTTCCTGTCCAAAAAATGCACGTGTTGAGACGATTGGAGTAGAGTGAGCAGAGGTAGAATAGTATTAAGAGTTTGTAGTACCCATCGCCAAGACTGCGAATATTGGCTGGAGGACCGCATGAGCCAAAATTAGTGGAATACCAGCACTTTAGAGATGATCGAATACTCTGAGCTCGAGATATCAGATGCACCATGCTAGAAAGAGGCAGATCAGCATGGCAAATGGCCTTGGTGAAGTCCTTGAAAAGTCGAGCGATTGGGACGAGAATGATGACTAACGAGATCAACATGGTACTTCTTTCTGGTACTAGAGGATCGTTGGTGATGATTGACTGGAGTACCGCTGTCCAGGCTGGCTGTTCGAGAAAACACGCTTTGTTTTCAAGGATTGCTTCGGTTATCTGTCAAATATTAAAATAAAGTTCTTCATACCAAATTTGGGAACGATGGGTTTAACGAAACTCGACTCACCATCGGCCCGACATGACTCATGAAGAGACTTTTCTCGACTTCGGAGCCGTAATTTCCTGGACCTCGTGACTGTATGATGCAGGCGGCCCCGGCGGCATGTTTGACCCACGCATCATCTCGGTGTGGATTCAGTAGCTATAAAAAACATCAAGACATATTCTTTAAGATAATATGTAGAAATTTACCTCGTACAGACTTAGAACTAGCGTACCGCAAAGCACTTCGGCCTTGGGAGGCTGGCAGGTGGAATTGATGGCGTCTTGTAGGTTTGATAGCGCCATCGAGTACGATGCAAGTGCTAGAGTTTCCCAAGTCGAGTCTTTGGGGCTGAGCAAGCATCTCACTCGAGCAACGACACAATCTGTGGCATTGCGTACAAGGACGCTTTCGGCGTAGTAAGAAGGTACATAGCGGCAATATGACCAATTCTTTCCTCCCAAGAAATGCGCAATGCTGCGGGGCCTCTCAAGGACCCTCTGTCCTGTAAATCGACCAACTTCGAGCGCGGCCAGGGAAGATAGCTCTAGAAAGTCCAGTTTGCATTTCGCGAGCATTGGCGGACAGATGACTGAAGCAACCTGCAATTGTGTAAGGCTTGTTTGTAGATGCTGAGCGTGGAAGTTGCTATCCCGGGCAAGTATCATAGCATTGTTTGGGTTGAGCTTATGAAGCTGCCTTGCTGAGCTCCCCCCTGGATCTTGGTTATGGACGAAAACCGGCAATTGTCTGCGATTAGGATGGCAACGCGGGTGCATTTCTTTTCGCCTCGAAGCCACCTTCTGCATCACCTCCCGTCGTTGTCTGGGTCGATTGGAGGGTGCATCGGAAGTGCAAGGCTCTATCCATAACAGGCTGGTCGAACTTGAGTGCTCCATCAGCGCGGAGAAGTCTAGTCTTTCAGCTCGGCACGTTCGACGTGTCTTTGCCTCGCTTTAATGAGTAAGATACTGTTGAGTAATGGGATAAGACCTCACATTACAGCCCTTAGGAAAGATCAGGGAGATGAGGTGTACCAAAGATTCCTCTCGGCATTCCAAACCTGCGGGTTCGTGGTCAGATGTGTAATCAGTGACGCTAAGATGACCAGGGTGCTATTTCCGGATATAGTTTAGCTCCAACGAGATCGTCGGGATAGAACGTGATTGGCCGTACAAGATCCCAAGAGAGAGCATCAAGTGAGACGGATTGGGCTTTATGAGGAATCCCGACCTGACTTGACTCAGGCTTGCTCGATATGTACAATTAATAGCGAGGTGGAGTACGACGCAAACAACAGAAACCAATAGGAGTTCTTTCCGTGATTTGGCCCCTGCTGATATACACCTTTGAGACCTGTTTGCCGTACAGATATCACCAGGTTTGTGATTCGTTCTGTACATTACTAGTAATCAGAAATTAGGCCTCTCAATCTATTCGATTATTTAAAGAACAACAAAGTCCCCATATAATATCCACAAACCATCTTTCCTATTTTCCAACTCAATTCAACAAACACTTCAGACATCAATAGTAAAATGATTGAAGGTCCAGTCGGAGCCATGGTAGAGCGTAATCACGCCAAGAAAGGCTTTCAAGCTCCCCCAAAGTTGATGGATATAAGGCCGGCGGCACTGGAGACACCAGAAGCCTCCCTTATTGTTCTCATTTGCTCTGATCCTCGCCTGAACCCAGGCGAGATTCTTGCACTCAACGAAACTTCTGGTAACTATCACCTTCCTTGGGTTCTGTATTATACAAATCTAACATGTCCAGGCCCCATGGCCTCATTCGTCCGCGTCCCAGGAGGTCGAGCTGCAGAGGCTATCAAATCGCTTGCTGTCATGCAGGGTGCATTGAACTCTGGCACTATTGTGGTCATCCATCATACCGGTATAGAGGAAACATCTCTCAGATTTTCAAAACACTGCTGATCGTCGATTAGACTGCGGATTGACACATCTCACAGACCAGAACTGCCGAGACTACTTGATGTCGATTGCTCCAGAGGATAAGACTGTTATTGAACAGACCAAGTTCGGCGAGATCAGAGTACCGCAAGTTTACCAAGTGACATGATATCGAGCATAAACTAATAGAAAATATAGTTTGGAAGACAGCATCAAAGAAGATCTCGCCATCCTCCGATCTTCTCCATGGATCCAGAAGAGCACGAAATTAATTGGTCTCAAATATGACACTCACACTGGCGTGCTCCACGAAGTCCAAGCCTCGAACATTTGATGGTAGATGTGTGGAGGGAGAGCATCAGTCTGTTGCAAGTCTAGCTGGTTCCCATCTCTGTACGTGGGGCTTCCGGCATGCTGGTGAAGGCTCAGTTGCATGTACCACTTCACGTGTTCTATTTGATTACCTGGTTTCACCATGTACCATTGTAGTTGGGCTCTACTGCAGCCTATATATACTTGCCCACGGAGCTTATGGCTCCGTATGGCCTCACGCTCCTTTAATACACTCAGTACCCTACACGGTTAATTCCTTTTTACACTCGTGACAAGCTCTAATACTTCTAATCACTACTACGCCTCTCTAAGCCTTAGGGGCAGGCTCCTAGCCTCAGGGGGTGCCCCTCTGCTACCAGATCGGAGCCTAGGATAGATCACGTGCAGAGCTCTCTCAGGCTTTTTGTAGGGCTCCCCTACCCAAGGCCCATCAAGATGAGCACCTACCAAGAACACACACTCCGTCCTGGTCCTGAGCGTCCTGAGCAACCGAACAGTGCTTAAAACGTTTCAGTTGTTGACAGTTCCCTCCATGATCAAGACTTGTAACGGCCAACGCCTAGCTGAAGACATGTAGGACTGTATAACACCATTAATTAAGCAAAGTCTACAGACAAACACAGCATTATAAACAATAGCAAACAAAGTAGCAGCTAGACGCACGCTTAACGGTGGATCTTAACACAGCGCGGTGTTGTAACATCGGCGGATCTTCTCACAATGATACAGTTATAAAAGAGTTTTAATAATAATACCCCGTAGGTAGCGCAGATCAAGAGGCTGTAGCGGAAAGGACGATTAAGAGAATAATTAAATAACTAAGAGGCAATCTTCCCATCCTTTTACATTTTGTAATACAGTTTCCTCGCACGGATAGCCTTACTGCAAGGATTATCTTGCAGCACCAATGTAGAAGATCTATGCTGTTTTCAAGAGATTTATTCGTTTTATGTTCAAGGAGAAAGGCTGTCGTAAAGGATGGAGCATTGATTTGTGTGACGCACTAAATCGATGATCTAGTGCATTACCAGCGACTTCTGTACCACCGCACTATCTCGCCCTTAGCCTAGGCAGACTGATGTCGTTCATCAAGATCGAATATTATATGTGGAACCTCCTTCTGCAGTACAGCTTAGTACAGCTCCTGCTGTGCAGCCATCCAAAATATGGAACCAGTGAGGGGTTGTTGTATCCCAGACGAGAGCGCAGTCTCTATAGTTGTCTGTGTAACGAAGAGGAAGTTCTCCTTCTGTACACTAGAGCTTCTAGACGTGCTCATTATTTTAAGCTCGTTCTTAGGTTCCCCATCGTCTATTTCTTCGCACTGCTATAGAATGCGAGCATCTACTATTATGTTCTCTATAAAATCTACCTCACTAACGTTGTGGAACTTTAATAGTAGAGGAAATTAGATTTTCTACTTTAACACGAATTAACATATTGGGTATAGTCTAACTCTGATAACCGTGCTTAATGCGACTATGGTCTAAATATATTTAACGAAAAGAAAAGTCTCGTCTAGTTCAAACCAAACAATGGAGAAAGAATCAAGTTGTCCCTCTCTACTATTTAGGCGGCTCCGTCCCCTTCAATTTCCTATACAAAAACTCCCTTGTTCTCCTCGCCGCATACGCGTTGTTAGTTGCTACTCCATGCTCGCCGCCTGGAACGAACAACAAGTCGTAATCTTTCTCCGCATTATTCAGCGCGTTAACAACCTGCATCGTGCTTGCCGGATCTACATTCGTATCCAGCTCCCCGACGCTAAGCATCAGACTGCCATTCAATTTCCCTGCATTCACAACATTGGAGCTATCCTCGTAGCTCTGATCGACGGGGTATCCCATCCACGCCTCGTTCCACCACAGTTTGTCCATGCGATTATCGTGGCATCCGCAGTCTGCGGCGGCGACGCTGTAGAAGTCGTTGTAGAAGAGGAGAGCGCCCATGGCGTTTTGGCCGCCTGCGGAACCGCCGTATACGCCGACGCGGCCAATATCCATCCAAGGGCGTGTCGAAGCCGCCGCTTTCATCCAGGCGATACGGTCGGGGAAGCCCGCGTCTTTAAGGTTCTTGTGGCAGACGTCGTGGAAGGCCTTGGAGCGCCAGTTGGTGCCCATGCCGTCGATGAGAACGACGACGAAGCCCTGGTTTGCAAGCTGGTGCGCTTCGTCGTGCGACATGTACTCTTTCGGCACGAAGAAGTCATGTGGTCCAGCGTAGATCTTCTCGATGACGGGGTACTTTGTGCTGTTGTCCATCTCGTAGGGGCGGAAGATGAGGCCGTAGATCAGCGTAGAGTTATCTCTGCCCGGCGCTGCAAAGCGCTCGGGGACGGGCCAGAGGACCCAGTCTAGATTGCCCGCCGAGACATCAGTGGTTGCGTTCCCGATTTCGGCGTCGCGCGTGACGGTCGTGTAGGCCATGTCCATGCGCGACCATGTGTCTGTAAACGTCGTACGGTCTTCGCTAAAATACCACGAATGTGTGCCATCGCCTTTTGTTAGGATCTTGAAGTCTGAGCCGTCGAAGTTTACGCGCGCCAGGTGGGCATAGTATGGGTCTTGGCCCGGCACAGCGCCCAATACCTTGATCCAGATTTGCCGTTTCGCTTCATCCACATAGTCTACAGACCGCACCACCCATTCTCCTTTCGTGATCTGGTTCTTCACCTTCCCGCTCTTCATGTCGTAGAGGTAAAGGTGGTTCCAGCCGTCACGTTCACTGGCCCAAATCAACTCGCTCGAGTTCGAGTTAGTGAGCTCTCGATAATATAGCTTGTGCGCGTAGTCGACAAATGTCTTGCTCATTTCCTCGATCAAGACTCGCACATCTCCCTGAGTGTTCATGCCAACTACACGCAAGACCTGGTGGCCTCTTTGGTTGTACACGAAGCGGAACTCGGTGCCCTCCGCATTCCACCCACCATTCAGTGCATAAAGCTGGTACGGATTCTGGAACAGTGTGTCTTCGGTGGGGATCTCCTGCTTGCTTGTCAAATCAAATATTCGGGGCCGGTCAATGGTCACGTTATCACCAGGCTTCAGGTATTGAAATTGATGCAAGCGGGGCTGGACCTGGTCATAAGGGCTCGACTCGACTGCATAGACGACATGTTCTTGGCCTCGCGTGGACTGGAATGCCACGACAACTTTGTTATCTGGCGAAGGGTAAGTCCAGTTGCTGAAGGGGCTATCTTCCGTTCCCGTCGTAGATATTTTGATTTCCTGCCCGTTCGTCTCGCGGAACCAGATGTTGTTGTCCCTGAAGAAGACACCTAAGCCATCGGTCGTCTCATTGCTCTGGCGCTTAGATAAGCTCCCCAGAGCCTCGGCCAGAGATCTCGCAGCAGGAAGCCCCTCCTCAATGACAGCTGCCTTCTCCTCAGACCCAGCCGCAAAGCTCGCAATGGCCTCACCATCCTTGGATCTTAAAACTCGCCAGACATGGCCCTCAAAAGTTTGTTGAGTTACCGTGCGTCCAGCTTCGACATCTTGGTAATGCTTCTCTTTACCAAACCAGTCAATCCAATACAACGACACCCGTCCCTTCGTGCGGTTGATAAATTTGATTGCCGTCTCTCCCGAGCTCTTAACTGGCGGTCGTTCCTCAGCCAAAGGCTTCAACGTCTCAGTGTCGTCTCCCTCATGGATGTCGCCCTTAAACGGCGCTAAAACGCCGTCCTTTGTCCACTCCCAGTTTTTCTCTCCGGCTCGAAACCTCACAGTTGTGCAATTGTCATTGACATCAATCCACGCGAACGGAAGGTTCGCAGCCGAGGCCTCAACCCCCTGCTGTCTGAGCGCCCTTGCCACCCCGTCGTGGTCAAAGGCAGGTTGGCGCAGGACCTGGTTCGGGTCGATATAGACGAACGTGGAATCTCCCGGCGCATTACTCCTCCGGAACCAGAACTTATTGCTGCGTGAGATCCAGTGAGGCCGCACTGCTGCCTGCGTATGCACATCTCGATCTTTTTGCGCGATGTCGGTGGCACGCTTGTATATGGAGAAATCCTGCACAGCTGAAACTTGAGGCATAGAAATTAAAAAGAAGATAGAAAGTGCAAAGTGCATATATCGAATATATGCTCCCATGATTGGATGCATATTGATGAGTGTGGTTGCATTAGATGGCTGAGGCGCTAGTGCACGAATAAGCAGCACGTGACAAAACCTAGTAAACGAAAGATAGGTAGAGCCCGTGCTATAGCGAATGGAGGGATCAATGGGGAACGAAACTGTGAACTGAGTAAATCGAAGAGCATTATCGCAGGCCTTTTAAGTGGTTTTTCGTACTCGGCGAATGCGTGTTCGGCGAGACTCCTGAATTTTGATTGGGGCCCCGCTCACTTGAGACTCTTCGAATTATAATTATAGCTCGCGCCTGAGCGCCTTCTGCTTGGCCGATTTAGTTTTTATTCCCAATCAAAGTGGCCGCGAATTCCTACAACTCTCTTTGCTGTCTACACTCTGTGCATATGCTTCTGAATTTTCCATTGCTGGGCTCACACATCTGAGACACTAGAAAGAAATGAATGAGCTCGCTATTGACTGTAAATATCTACAAAGGAGTGAACAGCAAGGTCTCGTATGGACTTGACTGACAGGAAGAAAGTAAGAATGGAACCTTCTAGAACCTGGTGGTAGCTACCAGCTCCACAACATTTTTGGTTGTGAAACCTAGATTAGGCGGTCCGCATAGGCTCATTATGTTATATACAAAGTGTGAATTAAGCTGAATTTCTCGTTGTTGAGATATTCGCCCTTAAAAGTGGCCGCCTAAGCGAAAGTTGTGGCGGCGGGACCGGCGTTGTGGCGGGACCGGCGTTTTGCTGGGAAATTACTTGAAGCCCTGCGTGGACAAAGGCGTTCACTCCAAAGAACACTAAATCAGGATAGACGAAAGTTGATTTGTATCCGTTCAATCCAGACCGAGTATTGAGAGATATGCCGAAGCCGCATGCCGAATTGGCCATTCCAAGGCAAACATCGCCTACAGAAACTAGCCACCGCTGCACAAGTATCCTTTGCCGAACGTATCCTCCTCGATGAAGACCAACTCTTCTTCCAGCAAAAAAACGAATGCAAACGACACAAATCGACCAAATCGACAATAGTAGAAGTGGCGAAAGTAATGAACTATAAAGCGAGTTTCCAGTTCATAAATAGGATGGTTCATTACCCTACTCTTATCTTCAGTTATTTCAAACTAGCCCATCACTATGAAGGTACTTCATACAGGAAGCGCAGTTACTTTCACCCTCCTCTACTCAGTTCTGATAGGGGCACAGATAGATACTGGCACCGGTGGCACTAGTATATCCTCCCGAATTCGACCTCCATTTCCCATTCCGGCGAACAGCAGTAGTGTAGTTACTGATTCATTATCTTCAACTGTATTCCTTTGGACTAGGATAACAACTTCCTCAAATATCTCGGTCACCAACACTCCCTCGTCTTCAGATACAAATTTTTCGCTACCGGAGACCAGTTCAGGGCCGCTTCTGTCATTTATATCGAGTTTAGCTCCAACTACCACGCTCTCATCGGCCGGTTTGATTCCAGTTTCGACTTACACACAATCAGTTATCTCGAGCGTCGCAACGACCCACTCAGTCACGATTAGTGCCCAAAATCCCTTCACTGTACCACATTCTATCAAAGGATCGATTCTTGATGGTCCTTCGAGCACAAAATCGATGATACTACCTCCTCAAATCACTTCGACTTCTGTAACTTCTGATGGAATAACACTTCCACCTGGGATCACCCTCCCACCCAATCCATCTACGACTCTTCTACCTACTGGGACTGAAATACAGTCCAGCGCTTCTGACATATCTATCGGTATCGCAGGCGTTTTCCCACTTATACAAAGCTGGATCGATAATCCTAACGCCCTTGAAATTGCAGCTGTGGCCAATGAACTTGATAACATCCTTCCTAAGGCCATCGACTTCTTAGGCAAACTTCCAAAGCCCACCGATGGAGTAGAGCCGTGCAAATCTGGAAAACGCCGTCGAAGCGAACCAGAACGTGTCGCAATCCAGACACGGGATAAGCGAAGCTTGTTGGGAGGCTTGTTCAAGACGGCTTTCTCGCTTTTAACTTGTGTTATCGATACTACAAACAAAGTAAAGGATGGAGTTATCAAAGGAACGACCGATGCAGTGGGCATTGTCAAAAAACTACAAGATGATCTGAAGCCAATGGTTGATGCACTTAAGGAAGTGGATCCAAATGAAGACCCAAAACGATCTGGTTCATCTTCAGAGCAGCCCACATCCACGCAGTCTGACGTACCTTCTTCCTCTTCATGTACCTTGCGGACAGCCAGTAACTGCAATATCGATTGTATCGCGATCGCAACTACCACTTTAGAAGGGCAAAACAAACGAGCAGTAGAGAATATATGCACGACTGTCTGCGGAGCACCTATCACAAAATGCGGCGCTGAAGGTGTTACATCGGTGTCAACTATGACTTCGATAATAACGACTTATCAGAGATGCGCCCAGGACTGTGCTAGCTGCAATGCCAACAACCGCAAATTACCGATTAATGCTCCTAATCTAGGCGCCTACTCCAAATCCTCTAATGGTGTGCTTTATTTGCCAGCTCCGACGGTGATGGTATTGGAAGACAACAATCCGGCTGCTAAGGCGAGGGAACTTAGACCGAAGGAGACTCATTCTACAAGCAGCAATCTCCTGAAACGGGGTCTCACAAGCCCTCATGATGCCGAATACAACGGTACGTACTCCAAGCAAAATGCATGCTCTGTTGTGTAAAGTGTATTTTTCCTTGGATCAAAGCACATGATCAACTGTCCTCGTCCGCTGTGAAGACCCTTGCTGACTTCTCTACTGCAGGTGACATCGACACATGGCTTCGTGTACAAATTGCCGTGAGCCCGAACAATCTTGCCCACGGACAAGTTCCAATCACAACGACCGGTTTCACTTTCTCGCTCGATAACGTTCCCAATACCTGCAACCTCTTAGATCTATATGGCTGTATATCTGTGATTGTTATATCTCGCAAACGGATGTTCATGACACACATTTGGGAAGACCCTACGATGGTAACGCCGCAGAATTTGCAGACACAGGTCCTGGACAGCCTTCGTAACGGCAACGCTGGAGTTCCGCAAGGTCTTACTGCATTTACGGGCCCCGGTGGAGACTTCGAGAATATCTCCGCAAACAAAGTGCATGCTTTTATCATCACTCCATATAGGCGGAATGGTCCCGCGATTCCTAGCTTTGATGACCTGCAGTTCCCTTACGAAGTCGGTAGGATTAAAAATCTGTTGACAAACGTTCTTGGCCGCAGTGACACAATCACTATCCCCTACGTTGCCATGGGCCCGGACCCGAACTTCCTGTTTCCATTTGGAAAGGTACTGATTCAGTATGACCCTGTCGCTGCGTGGCTCGGCCTAATAAACGGTAGCTGCAATACTCAGGTCGCGGAAATTGAGCTATGGTTCAAAGCCGATCCGAGGTACCGTTACAGGGATAGGTGGGAATCGTTCCCTAACCAGGCTCTATCGGTCAATCCTCTGCCTAGACGCTCAGTCTCAGGGGACGGCAAAGATATACGACTGCTTAGAGGGAGGGAAGTGACCGATGCGGACGAGGAAGAGTGGAAAGAATACGAGATTCTGATGCGGCGCCAAGGAGGTGGCTCTTGTTCCCTACCTAGCAAGAGTACCTCGGCATCCTCAACCTCTCCACCATCCTCGATAGTTCGGGATCCAACTACGCTTCAAACATCTTTTGTATTTTCATCGAACGGAGGGGGTGATACTTCCTCGGACGGGCCTCCTTCATCGGCGAAAGAGCCACCAACAACAATGGAAAAACCTCAGTCGAGCAGCAAGAAAACTCCCACATCCACTTCGGCCCCGGCCCCACCTCCGGCTTCAAGTAGGGCCGTCTCTGTCATCCTGAAGAACAATATCAACGATAGGGGTGAAAACTACAATTCCTGGATCTTCTTTGAGACTTCAGTCGGCTCGCAAGCAGATGGCTGCAAGATCCCAGTTCTCAACGATCCAGGAACGCGATGGTCCGACCGAGATGCTATCAACAATCCACCTTGGCCGCATAGAACATTCACCTTGCTGCTATTTGGCGAAGAAAACTGCCAATACCTGAACGATGGCAATGGCGTCGGTATACTACACTGTCCTAACATGGGTGAGGGAAACAATGTAGGATGCAAGGAGGATTCGGAGAAAGGCCAGATGTCAGCCATTACGCAGTGTTTATACTCTTCGCAACTGGCTGTGGCGTATCATCGCGTTGTTTACTGTGAGTACTAGTAGAAGTAGTGGACGTAGTGGACGTAGTTATTATAGCGAGCAATCCTAAATGTTGTAAGATGAGCTTGAAGCCTCCATCCAATCCAAACATTCCTCGTTCCATGTAAGGCTCACTCTTATAATTGTACAATCTGTCCTAGAGGTGGGGCCATATACGGTTGATTTAGTGCACCGCCGTGATCACAGAAGATTTCTGTTATCTTGCCATCATTCATCGATAAATTGAGGAAAGGTCTTAAATCTGCATTGCATATGGTATAACTAGTAAGCAAAGTATATGACTGTAAAAAGCATGTCGATAAAACTTTAGGTTACTAATAAAAAGAGAGAAAGAACAAATAAATACTATAATAGTGTGCAATTACCACGCACCTATGTTCATTATGGCTTGTTTCTTATGTAAACTGGTAACATATAATCTAGAGCTTTACACTCCCTTTTAACATTAAAACAGCTTTCTTACATATTATATGTTATATCATATGAAAATAAGATAGCTACTACTCTTAGGTATTGATAGGCAGCTTGAAAGTAGAAGGACTATCCCTAATTAGGAAGGTGAAATGAAATCCTTAGACGCTACCCTAATTAGTTAAGTTAATTAGGCTACGCAAACTGCCTGGCTGCAGAACCCGGCATTAGCCGGGTGTTAGCCTCTAAAGCCTCTGTAAGACTTCCACACAAGTTCAAAGATATGTTTCCCAACTTCTAGCACTCCGCTGCGCAGATGTGGTCTCTTGTTTTGATTGCGTGTGCTTGTCCACTGCTCATCAGCCCTCTTATAGTCTCTTCCGCATGCATTCCGGACTTTCCAAGCAAGTTGCTCCACGATGCTGCGGTGTTGGAGCATCCAGCTGTTATTGCCGCGTTCCAGAAGGTCGAACACAATCTGTCTACCCTTTTCTTCAATACTACCCGAGATGGACTAAGCTTCGCTGTGGTGAGTAAAACTCGAAATTCTTTATCCTTAGGTGTGTATCTAATATTCATAGGTGCACGCTTCGAGCGACCAAAAGGCATATTCATTCAATCATGGCTATCTCAAAATGAACGAGACCGACAACACCTCAAATACAACCACTCAAGTGACTAGTGATTCGATCTTTCGAGTAGCATCAGTTTCTAAAAACTTCGCCATGTTCTCAGCCCTTCTCGTGGAAAATGAAAGCACGCAACAAACAGCCCTACCCGAATTGTCAATGGACACTCCTGTCCGACTCGTGCTTCCCGAGTTTCGGTTACCCCAAAGCGACTGGGAGAACGGTGGTAGAGACATTACTCTCCTCATGTTGGCAAGTCACACTTCTGGTCTGCCAAGAGAAAGCTATCTCACGCCTTTCTATATGATCACGGGTGTGGGTAAGGCGGATGCCCCGACCATTGGAGCACTCTGGGGCAAAGCGACGCCTGCTCAAGTCCTCGACACTGCGAAAAACACAAATCTGATGTTCGCACCCGGCCAACGAGCAGCATACTCCAACACTGGGATTTCGATCCTAGCATCCGCAGTCGTCGCTTACCACAATAGGCTCATTAACTCCAGCCTCACATGGTCCGCACTCGCGATGGCAAATATCTTCGCACCGCTCAACATGACAAACAGCTTCTTCGGCACCATCCCAGACCACCTCATCCCATCCATAGGTGTGCCAGGAGGCCCCAACTTTGTTGATCTAGTCGTTGGCCTAGGATATGATCCTGCAGCGGGATTGTGGACCTCATCTAACGACATTTCGAGATACCTCTACGAAATCTGGCTTCGTCCCGATCCATCAATGATCACAGTCTCACAACGCCGACGGACACTCAGACCCACGATTACTTTACCAGATGGAATACAACAAGCGGGCCCAGCGTTCGAGATTGATCTTATGACCATTCCCGTCTCTAATGCCACATCAAAAACATACTCTTCGTACGGAAAATCAGGCGACGGAGGAGGCTTCCATGCATGGATGGACACGATCCCAAGCTTAGGATATGGCATAGTGATCATGTCTCAGCACTCTGGTCTGGCGAACTACTCACGCATTGTACCTACTCTAGTCCGCGATTCAGTCCACGAGATACTGCTCCCAGCGTTCGCAAAAGCCGTGGCCGATATCATGGAAAGAAGATTTGGTGGCCGGTTTGCTTATGGGCATGACAGCGGTATATTCACGGAGGAGGTCGCAACGACTGGTCACAACAGCACCACATACGCAAAGCTTGAAGTCGTCGACCAGGTGCTGTATCTTCGCGAACTAGCTATCAATGGTACCTCAGCACTTGAGGGTCTTGACCAGCTAGGTTGGGAAAAAGGACAAGTCGATGGACCTAAGTACTGGTCGACTCCTGAGGGTGTGGTGCTTACACCTGCGGAAGGTACGGGAGAGAGTGAGGAATTTGGGCCTGGCAGTCAGGTTTGGAGAATGATGTTGCCGGGGCTCGAGGTCTGTGATTGGTTTGATTTTGATGGGTATACGGATAACAATGGGTGGCCGTTGAGCAAAGTTGTGTTGGTAGAGAAGGATGGAAGCGTAGAGTTGCATTATCCGCCTTATGATATTGTTGTCACTAAGAAGATGAGTTGAGCGCATATCTATTTTTTGCAAGACTGATAGAACATAAAAAATAAATGGGAAATCTGTTACCAGGTAGGGTGCTCTACAACTTTGCAGTAGAAATTTTATTGATACCTTCTTCTGTTTGCGAGAGAGATCTGACGCGAACAAAACTCCAGTAGACGTCAATCGCTAGCCGACAGATATTCTTAGTTTCTACACGCTTGATTCTATGGATTGGATTTTAAGAGTTCCTGGCCCCTACAGTGACTAGAAAAGAGTTTTCCGCAATAACTATACAGCTTCTGCATTCTGACTAGCTGCGTGCCCTTTTACTCCTCTTATAGGTCTCTAAATCCTCGCGCATGCGTCTTTTACATCCGCACTGTAATGTACCGAATGAGAAAGTTTAACAAATTTTATTCATATACAGGGCCACATTTCCGGGACAATTAATAAAGTATAGTAATTGGTACCACTGGCCTAGGGGTTTCTTGTGGTTTTTTCTCTCGAATCCTCCACGCCAACCCCGTATTACAGCTTACTATCCGTTAAATGAGACATATCTTACCTAAGATTGTACCGTTACTAGCCATATTTCCGGCTAGCCATGCAGGATAATCTATCCATAGTGTGGCTCGCTAGCTTCAACACTTGTGTATATATACTGACCAGCGAGCTGACCTTTTTTCACCTTATAGCCATTTACACAATCCTCTATCAAACGAAGGTTACAGATAGGGATAACAACTCATCATGGTCCACTACTCCCCTCCTGCCTTGGCCATCCTCGCCCTGTCGGCCTCCGTAGCCGCTACCCTGACCGCGAGCACGACCGTAGCCGCCCCCTTCACCTTCGTCCAGTGGATTGAGGGCATCATAGCTAACCCCGATGGTGACAACCTCTCCCCCGAGGAAGCTGTTACTGCCAAGAGTGCAGCTGAGGCTGCTGCCAATCCTTTGGGGAAAAGGGCCTGGTGCCAGGATCAGTTTGCGTCTGCCTCTGTGCGTCTCCTGATATAACAGAAAGGGATTATTCTTGCTAATGAAGTGTCTATCTAGGCAGTCGATGCTGCAGCCTGCCTGGACGATCTTGCCAGGAAGGGTGCTGCCGGAGTGCAATGCGGCATCGGCGCCAACCAGTTCAACATTCAGATGTGTCGGATTGGAAATGCGCAGGTCGTGAGCTCCAAATCTACAAGCAGTGCTCAGGGGGCGAACTGGTAAGTTTAAAAAGCGCCCTTCCATTTTGCGCCTCGTTCGTTTCCTTGTTCGTAAAATTGACGAGACCTTTTTGTAGCAACGATGTCGCCCGTACGGGAGGCTTGATTTTTGACTCATGCTGGAGAGCCGACAACACCGTCAAAGGAAGTGAGATTTGTATCGCCAACAATCAGTTCCAGGTAAACATTCTGGGTCCTTGAGGAAATGTATGTTGTGCATGCGTAATGTGTCAAAAGACACAGAAGATCGAGCGATAGGCACGTCACTGTTCATTAACTTATTTGCAAGAGCTTAATCAATTGCGTAATTATATAACGATCCAATTGAATAAATCTGCTCTTATAGACGCATAGAAGCAATTTAATCAGAGATACAAAAATTAATTGATATAAGTATTGCACGTTCAGGGGGAAGGAACTTAAGGAACGGCATGTGTGTATTAAGATGCTAGAAATGGCCTATTTATATGGATATTTGCTAGTTTCTGCACAGATGTACACATCAGACAGTACACCGACTTCTTGTCGATCGTATGCACGTGACAATAATCAACCTACAAGTTTTGCTGAAAAGGCAGATCCTGTCCCAAACTCAGATCCCCCTTTGAAATAATCGAGGTTATCAATACAGTCTATGATAAAATTGTTGCTCGCAGTTTTCAGATTCAAGTACGGGTATATTGTTAGCAAATAAGATTTTACTACTTTCTTGTATTTCAGGTGCGCAGAATTAAGAATAGAATTGAAATTAATTTCTGCAGCATGATATGGAAATTCTCCCTCCCCATCGCTTTCAGTTAATAGCCTTCGAGGTTCTTTCTTTCAGAAATCATTTGCACGCAGTTCATTTATCTCCGTAACGTGAGTTATAAGTTTTAAGGAGAGAACTTCAGTAAATATAGCGCTATCAAAGTGTTTGTTCAAGGCACCTTCAGTGATGACCGGAAACTTATGTAAGGTAAATTCTTTGAGAGCTCTCACGTGCGCGTACAGGCTCATGCCTCTGTAATTCGTCTTAACATACATTGAGCCGCTTCAATACATACACTCTAACGTTCGGGAATTCTTTTCTCGATATCTTTGTCAGAAAGTTACTTGGACAGATCTTGAGCAATGCAATCTTACATCTCCTAGAACTGACGAATTCTCGCCATTTCGGCTCGCCGAAGATTTCCTTCTCTTGCGATGCTCTCTCATTGACAGTACTTTCTTCATTAAACAGGAGGTAGCTCGGATGGACATACATATACACTCATTGTTTCATTATTATTTAGAAGATGCCACTCTATTCTAGAACGATACTCCACTCAGAAATTTTGGGATAGATATCGAATCCAGTAGAAATTGTGATTTCAAAAGTACTTTGTCATATGGCGAAGGAAAAGGCTTTTCTGGTCTTCAAAGATGACGAACAGGCCTTATATCAGGAGCAATGCTCAGGTTACTCAGAAACCATTGGAGATATTTCGTTACGTGTGTTCCAAAGCAGACCTTGGGAGAAACGACACATGGCACGTGTTCAAAGCATCGTCATGCTCTTTCACTGCGGAGGCACAGATTTACTAACAGCTTCTCCTCGCGTTGATCTTAACACATTACCCGCTCTACTTGCCTTAAAAATTTGCGCTCTCTTACACACGATCGCACCGATCAATTACGTCGAGCACTCACTTCTACACCATAGGTCCACGAGATTCCCTCAAGAAGGCAATGAAGCAGCGCTTAGTCTCAAAGGCCCTTGCAATCCAAAAACTCGAATTCGAGCGCAATCTTCATAAACTCGAGACTGTAAGTACTCTTCTGCTTGGGACGGATACGAACTTGGAGCTAATGGCCACGGATTTAGGACCACACCACCATTGCAACCCCATCCACGCCAGTGAGAAGCCGCGCCGACTTTACTAGCGCCTACAACGCCGACAGCATCGGCGAGGCTATCTCCAAAGAGTTGAAAGAGATGAAAGCGGTACGCCTTCCGCTCTTCTACTTCACCTCTTCACACTAATCGTTTACAGACTCGCGCAGACCCCGACAACTTCAACCCACTCACTAACTTCTACACCTGCAAGTCTTCCATTTCCGGCTACGACGCATACACGAGCCTCATCCACGAAGCACGCATCCAGTCTGAGTCCCACATCGAATCGATCGAAACTACGCTAGACCTGCTTAGTGCGATAGAAGGCATGAGTCCGCATGTTGACGAGCTAAAGAAGCAGATGAAGGAGAAGCGCACTAGGGTGCATGGGAAGCGGATGAATCTCTTGGGTTTGGGGATCGAGGTGAAGCGGCAGGCGGAGTGGGATGAGCTAGACAAAAAGGAAGTGCAGAGGAGGGAGTTCGAGGAGAGGGAGCTGTGGCCGCTGAGGAATTGAAAATTCACCCATGGGACGCAGTGTGCATGTTTTGTCTCCATGGTTGTACTCATGGCCATCGGAGGAGTTGAAAACTGTGTGTAGTTACAGGAAACGGGGTCCTTCAGTACTACTGTAGGTTATCGGCCAGACTCGAAAGACTTCCTTCAGTTCGAACAACCCCTAGACATTAAATTTCTAAAGATTCTCAAGTTTGCTTGAAGATGGTGATGATCGCACAGGCGTGAGACGAGATAAAATTTAAAATGAGATGTCTCGCGCCATTCTCTTCTTCTTACTTGCGAGCTCTGCATACCAGGTTATCAACGTTAATTTGAATCTCTTGTGATCGTGGAAAGCCTATCAAAAAAGGCAGATTCCTATGATCAAAAGTGAATGATTTACTTTCCATACGCAGAGGGGCACAAAGTACACACATAACAACTCCTCGGATTTTTTATGATCGCCAGTTCAAGACTTTGTAAATTCTTATACGAGGCAAAAATAAGAGTTAGGAACGCAATTTATGAAACATGTATCAAGCATAGAATGCATAGGTGCCGCTTACTAAGACTTGTTTACCTATTTGGAAACTTCCTCACCGACGCTCATCTATTTATGTGTTTGCCCTCTATTATTAATCTGTTCAGCTGCTTCATTGTGTTCGACGTCTCGTATTACCATGTCTTCTCCTTATTTTATTTCGGCTACTAGCCTGACTCTTTTAGCCTTTTCCCTCTATTCCGCTTCCTCTTACTTCATCGGCATCTCCCTTGTGTGTTTGGTGGTGAATTATCTACCAAATTTTGGTTAATTTTTGCAAGCTTCTACTTATATTCTTCGCTACCCTTATTGACTCCTTATATACCCCCTTATTCATAACTAGAACTGTGGATCTGTGCAATTCCTATTGATACGCAGTTCTTGGTACTTAGCTAGATAAATTTCCACACAAGAGCATTGATTTGCTAGATATTCTTCATGTTAGACATGCTGGAGACAGTAGATCTTATATAGTAGCCAGGTGAAGTGACTATCTATTTGTGATTAATTATCCTATATTAAGGCTAGTCTTTTGCAAAACTAAACTAATAATCAGCATGGAACTATGAAAACTTTTTTTAATTGCTCTTAGGCTAAATATTGACCTCTACTGATGTTAGCCTCTAGAATTAACGGTTGGCTTCCTGAAATGAATTATGCCTATTTATCCAAACTTGGAATGAGCGCACGCAGAGTTCTTGGTAGTAATTGGGCAGGAATCGACTGTTAGGTTTCGTACCGCACGTTGTTAGATTGGAATTGACGTAAAATCAAACAGGATTAATTCTGTTTTTAGCAAAGCAAGATTCTTATATGATAAGCGAGGCTCAGGGCATGTTTCGAGTGCAACAAAGAGCGTTTTCCAGGGTTCTGTGTCTTGTATGCAAAGAAACGGATATATGAAGGTTAAGATATGAAGTCTAGATTGTTCGCCGGCCGTGCTGTGATGTTCAGATCTAGCACGGTCTGGTTTGAAAGGAAAGCAGCCATCAGAGTGACGTCATGACATCGCCCATACTCTCTCCAACCCTGTGAAACTCCATATTCTGACTTTTTTCACAAACCAAGAAATACATATCATGACTCTCACTCCACAAGCCCAAGAGCTCCAAGACAAGTACGAGATCCGACCAGATCCATTCGCCTTAACTCAGAACTCGGACGCTTCACAAAATGCATCTACAGGGGTGGACTACGAACCGTATCCTGAGAAATCGATCATGGTCGACGAAAAGCAGCAGAAGATCGTAGACTCAATATGCAGACTATATTCAGGCAGTGCGAGCGAGGATGATATGCAAGTCTATGCTGCAGAGGCGATTTACGATGACCCCTGGAGCTATTGTGACACGCGGTACAAGATCGCAGGGCAGTGGTATGGTACGGGATTAGACTTCTTACTTCATCTACATCTCATCAATTCTCGAAAATTTTTGTCCAGTTTTTATTTACGCCCCTTACAGGTATCCCCATGATCATGGCCAAGACTCAGACCATTAAGACCGAGATTGTGGAATCGAAGCCCGAATCCATCATCTTCAAATTACAACAAGAGTACACGCCAAAGCCCATGCCAGTTGCAAAGAAGGTCAACTCGCTCGTCACTTTGACATTGGATGGAAATGGCAAAGTGAAGTATCACAAGGACATGTGGAACGAGAAAGATTATAGTCATGAGGGATTGGGGAAGATTTTAAAGACACTGAACGGGGACCATTTGACCAAGATTACGCAACCACCAGATAGTCTGTGAAGTGGTCAGCGGAAAAGTAGGATATAAACGTAGCATAGCAACCGTTTTGCAGACTGAATCATTTCCTATAACAACAACTAGACCGCGTCTCGCACCACTACCCAATGTCACATCTGACCGCACGTTTGTAGCGCGTCAAATGAATGATTGCTGGCCACACCCTTGCCTCACTTCTTTTCAACTTTCTTCCAGGTCAGAATCAGCAACTGGAAAACTGCAAAACAACATCAGACAAGCTCTACGCCTCTTAGTGGCGAGTTTCCCATGGCGACTATCATACCGCTATCAGAATTAATCAACGCTTCTTCAAAGGTTGGTTGCCTATGAAAGCAAAGAAGGCTGGGCGTTGGTGTAGTCGATTTCTCAAAAAGGTGACCATGAAAATTCTCTAGTCATCAAACTTCTATGTGCCAATGAGTCCACTCTCTTCCTCTACATTTACTCTCCAATCTATTTCCCTGCAGCAGCCCACCTCTTCTCATGCTCCAATAAATCTCGCACCGTATCCACCACACTTTGCTCCGCATCAATATACTTCCACTCGGACCCAAGGATCTCGTGACTCCTGCTAGTATCCCAGTCCGTCAGGTCAATGCCGTCGGGCATAAGTTTCTCTGGGTTACCCTCAATCACACGATCGTGCAGCTCAGGGAAGTGCTTGCGGATGATATTGATGACAATCTGAGCTGTGATGAGGCCGGAGACGAGGATGATGCGTTTGTTAGAGGCGGCGGGTGTGGTCATGGAGAGGATGTGAGCTTTTGCGACATCGCGAGCGTCGACATGGTGCCAAGCGGGGAAGGTGAGGCCTTCGATTTTGTCGTAGACGCCGTTAATAAAGTTGTAGATAGGGAAGACATTGGTGGAGGAGACGTTTTCTGGGCCCGCTAACGGCTGAAGCATGGGCCCGACAATTACGTGTGGGTTCAGGACTGTGAGGTCGAAGGATGGTGTGTTATCGGTCATGAATTTCCAGGCAGCTTCTTCGGCAACCTTCTTGGAGGCGAGATACGCGGCTACGACGTCGTTCTTCTCGAGCGCGTATTCGACTGTGACCTGAAGTGGAAGTTAGCGCTAAGATGGTGAAGTAGAGGGAAATTAGGGGAGACGCACATCATTCCAGTCAGCCTCTGTCCAAGGCTTGCGAGCCTTCTCAATAGGCTGGAAGTAGCTTGCTACTGCGGCGCTACTGCCCGAATACACGAAGCGCTTCAGCTGGGAACCGCCATGTTTGTGAGCGGCTTCTAGGAGCGCGGTCGTTCTGTCATATCTGTTATCATCGTGTACACGCGAAGGGGGAACCATGCGATTGCATACCCCTTAACAGTCGGGTCAATCATATCTCGCTGAAAATCAGTGACCGAGAAGTCGACAGGTGACGCATTGTGGATGATGTAGTCATAAGGACCAAGCGTGAAAACTTCATCATATGCGTTCGGCGACCCAATGTTCTCGATCTTGATCCAGGTGATGCTGTCCTTCTATTCGGGGTGGATGGCGATGACGTCTTCGCCCTTCTTGATGGAGCGAACGGTGCCGACGATGTGGTAGTTCAGGTCGATGAGGCCCTTGACAATGTGTGTGGCTACGAAGCCGTTTGCGCCTGTGAGGAGGATTCGGCCTGCTGGTGGTGCCATTTAGAAGATTGAGCGATGGGAATTATTGGGTGAGATATTGATGTGCGTAGATAGATGTGAGGGTGATGTGGTGGAGAGTTGAAATGAGAAGGATGGCTTGCAAAAGAGAAAGACCTTGACTATATATGGTTTATAACTTTGAAGATGCTACAAAGACACATAGTTGGTTACTAAGTCTTGTCCTGCTCTGCACGACGGCCTTAGGATATAAAGTTACGATGAGTAGGGTCTTAGTAAGTTAATTCATCTACACGCACGCGGATTCAGACCGTATATAGGAAGGCGCCTCGATGAAGAATGGCTCGTAGTGACTTGCGACATGGGATGCAGCTCGGAAGCGAGTATTAATCTACCTGTAGATGCAACGTGTTCGGCAATTTGTAATGGATGCCTAACAAAAGAATAAATTAACGACGGCGAAGTCGTAGAGCGTCAAAAATGGGTGCTAGGACAGGAGTTCGGAGTGGGAGATGCGAAGTGTGAAGAGGACTCGGAGTCCCGAGTCTCAACTGATTTAGGATACAACGCTTAACTAAAGGCGCAACTCCAAAGAGACCTAAGTATCTGGGGTAGTTTATAGAAGATCTCGAGATACGATTGAGAAGCAGACAAGCAGGTTTTCGTAAGCAAATGCGAGGAGCACAAAAGTGAGTTGTACAGTTCAGACTTGTGTTATCATGAACGCTGTAAGAGTGCGCTTCCTCCCCATTCAAGTTAGCGAGCCGCAAGCAAAACTCACTGGAAAAGATAAGCCCTTTGCGACGGATACAGCAATACGACGCTAACGTCCATAGATCCTTGTGGCCTCCTCCCGCATGGATTGACACCAGTACTTCCTTTTCGTCACCCAAATGGACCGGCTTGTAGACAGAAACCGGTGACAGAAGATGACCTAAAGCTAACGGCCAGCATCAGTACGGCTATATGGTTTCGGATAGTAGTGGTACTTTTTGTAGAAGGCGTCCACGGCTTGGTCAACGCTAATCTCATTCATGTCCATCTCTCGGTAGCAGTCGTGTCGAGTTGAATTTCGATTTCCGACTCCAACATGTTGATGAGGTTTGTGAAGAATTGAACGTAGAGGAATGAAGAAGGGACGGGCGTCCTTTTCACCGTGTGCTAAATGTGGACTGTGGTCGCGCTGCACTCGCCCATTGCGACTGGTGTCCCCACGTGAGGGCTCTACGGGATCTAAATCGAGCAATTGCATTGGGCCTGCCGTGAACGTCACCTGGACGGGCCATGGTTCACGACCCATTTTCCACGGAGAAGGCTCGAACCAGGATCAACAATGCTCACCGTCACCGTCAAGATGGGCAGAGGCAGGAGCGACCAGCCACGACTTTGTCAGGCGCGTCCCAACTCATTTTCACAGGCTTCAGCCGCACGGCACACCGCCTACCCGAAGGCGCAGTTTGTTTTGCCAGAGAGATACCAGAGCGCTGCAAGAGCCGGCAGAGAGCCAGAAGAGAGACGCCTTCACTTCGGGAGCGATCCTTCCGCTCGATGACGGTGGCATGGAGGAGCAGCCGCTGGGAGACACGAAGCAGCGGAGATCAGAGCATCATCAACAAGGCGGGCGCAGGCCTTCATGGAAACAAGACGAGTCGGGATCGAGGTAGCTGAGGCATGCGTGCGGGAAGAAGGCTATTACCACGGCAGCCACCAGGGCTGACGTTGCTGCTGACAGAGGGCCTATTTTTAGGCGGCGCCCAACCGTGGGGCATCATTAAAGAGGGATGGCTGCCCAGGCGGACGGCGCGCTGGACATCGGACGAAGCTGCAAGACGCCGCCAACCCGCCACAACAGGAGTTCGCTGCACTGTACTGCACTGCACTGCATTGCAATTGTCACGAATGTGAGTTCTATCAGCGGTTGCTAATCGGCGTTATGGTCATCATTGCTCGCTTGCCTCCTCCATGACGTGTCTCCCCAAAGCTAAGGCCTCGATCCAGCACTGACAGTGTCCCCCGCTAGACCCAGTAAACCCAGTCCCAAGCCCGCCGTCGACGCAGTAAGCAGTCGCGTACGACTTAACTTCGCGCGCCCCTCCTCTTTTCGTGAGTCTCCTCACACATCGCCCTGTCCATTCCATCCCATCTGACGCTCGCAAAGATGATGAACAAGAAGATCGCCTACACGAACATCACCCCCATCCCGTCCTTCATCCCGCGCCAGCTCGCCATCGACATCCTCCATGCGCACAAGGAGATTATCGAGCTGAACCCGCTCGTCATCGGCCACGAAGGCATCAAGGCACCGCGCGATGCCCCCGCCGACGAGTTCTACTCGACATGGTACGAGATCTCGCAGCGCATCCAGTACATCCCGGGCATGGGCAAGCTGGGCAGCGGCAAGATCAAGTTCAAGGGCGTCTTCCATGACATGCCCTGGGGGCTGCAGACGCACATCTACGCCCCCGCCAACGTCGACCTGCGCAACAAGTGGCGCATCTGCGGCAACCAGCCCGGCGAGCCCCCAGAGACGCGCGAGCTGGGCCTGGGTGCGCCGCCCGAGGGGCTGTACCTGCGCGAGGACATCGAGATCAAGGCCAACATGACCATGGTCGGCTTCGTCAAGAAGGAGACAAAGGCCGCGTCCAAGATTCTGGTCGAGCGGCTCATCAAGAAGGCCGAGCTGCTGGACTCGGGCATTCTGCACGCCATGATGGAGAATGGCAGGCTGAAGACCTTCAACCCCGCCGACCGCTCGTCACAGATGCCAGGACCAAACTCGCCCCAACCGTCACCTAAGCAGATGTACGACATGCCCATGTCGCCAACTCGACAATCGACTTTCCCCGGCCAGTTCGCGGGACAGATGGGAGGAATGAGCCCGCAGATGGGAGCAGTTAGCCCGCAGATGGGGTACGTACAACCACAATTGTACAGCCAGATGCAGGGCCAATTGCATCCTGGTCAAGGACAGCGGTATATACCACCGCAGCACTCGCAAGGCGCGAACGGTATCGTCATGGAAATGGAGGGCGACAGCTACTACCACCCTGAGAAATCAGCAAATCACCTGCAGCCATCCCCAAATCATCTAAACCCAGACCCTCGCTATTCTACCGCCTCCGCCATGTCAGGACAATCGCCGAATTCAAACGATGGACGATGGTCGCAAGTCTCGAATGATCAGGCCTCCCTTGGCTCGCGACCCACCTCCTACAATTCTGAGGGCATGCGCTCGCCTGGCATGGAGCAGAAGGGCTTCGCGGCTGAGTTACCTACGACCGAAGAAACACGAGAAGAGCACGGCTCGGCACTGAAGAAGCTCGAAGGCGATCGGCAGTACCCCGAGGATAAGAAATACCAGTACAACCCGCAAGACTATGCGAATACCCAGAACCCGCCGCCCGCAAGTGCACATCCCGCACACTTATCACAACATTATTCACAACAGCCGCAGTATCAGCAGTCACATCCACCACAATATACTACATACGGCCCGCCAGGACACAGATAAGAATTGGCCAATTGCTCGATTACTAAACGTCTTGCTAATGATCTTGGCGTGTGACGGCGCAATAAACTCCGGCGGATAACGGCAGCGGCGTTTTGATTTTCTGCGAGATATCACATTTGGTTTTGTTATATGATTGGAAATAATACATCATTCTTATCGTTCACTATTCATCCCCGGCATTCATCCCCTGGTCGTGGTGACAAGTACATCTACTGGCCTGCCAGATTCGACATTAACTGCATCATAGATAACAAGCACAACGACGTCGTGGGCTGCAATTGGTGAAATGTATCATATACCATGGCGGGACGTATGTCTATCATCTGCTCTGTTTGGTCCGAGCTGGCTTCTGCGGGCGGAGGATGCGCACGACCCGTAGCATCGGTACCAATTCCAAGGAGGGGTCGGCCCGCGCCATGTTTGCCATTGACCACAGCATCCCGAGACATACCATATAGCCTCACTCTTTCCTTTCTTTCTCTGTATACCGTTGTTGCCCTATCTTGCACATACAAGCTCCATACCACACCAGCCAAAAATGGCGGACACCACCTGCAGGGATCAAGAGCTGAATAATGAAAAGACAGAGAGAGCACATCTAGTGGCAATGCATCGTGGGAAGCTATCGGATGAAGAACTGAAGATTGAGAAGAGACTGAGACGCATGATCGATATCAGAGTCATGCCGTTGGTGATTCTGGTATACCTCATGAACTACATTGATCGGTATGTCCAACACAGCCAACAGCAAGAAAAGCAGACTTACTGGTTATGATATCACAGGAACAACTATGCAGCAGCTCGCCTCCAAGGCCTCGTTGATGATCTCCATCTCGTCGGCAACCAGTATCAAGTTGGCCTCTCAATCTTATTCGTAGGGTAACTAAACTCATCTCTCCTTCCAAATCTAGAATGAAAATCTCACATTCTACAGGTATATACTTATGCAAGTGCCATCAAATCTGCTCCTGAACTACGCTGGCAAACCGAGCTGGTATCTGGGTGGCTTCACGATTGCTTGGGGTCTAGTGTCGGCATGTACATCCCAAGTGAAGAATTATGGAGGCATTATTGCGTGCCGATTCATCCTAGGCATCGTGGAAGCTCCTTTCTTCGCAGGTGTGCTGTTCTATCTAAGCAAGGTATGGAGGTTGTTCAAGTGCAATCTGCAGGAGATGCTTACATTTGATCGCAGTGGTACACCAAGAAGGAGCTTGCCCAACGAAACGCCATCTTCTACAGCGGCTCGCTCATCTCAGGCGCCTTCGGCAACCTCATCGCAGCCGGCATTCTTAATGGCCTAAATGGGTCTATGGGCATGTCTGCTTGGCAATGGTACCCCTCCAGTGCTCCTGTTTCATCAAACCAGTTTCCACATTGATACCTGTACAGGCTCTACATCATCGAAGGCGCTATCACGGTCTTAATCGGCATTCTCGTAACCCTTATCCTCCCTGACTTCCCAGATACATGGCGTGCCTTTTCTCCCGAAATGAAACGCGTCGCGAACCGACGGCTTGCCATCGACGCCGCAGAAGCCGACGTGGATGACGCAGGCGGAATGTCGCAGATACAGGGTATGAAGCTCGCTTTCCAAGACCCAAAAACGTATATGCTGGCTCTGGCATATATGGGTATCACTGGCGCCGCCGGATTTCAAAACTTCTTTCCGACGCTTACAAAAACGCTCGGTTACAATCAAGTGGTCAGTCTATTGTTAGTAGCGCCGCCTTATGTCTTTATGGTGTTCTACTCCTTTGGTCATTGTTACGCCAGCGACAAACTTGGCAACAGGTTCTGGTTTCTCACGTACCCTGTTCTCATCTCGAGCGTCGGATTTATTATTTTCATGAGTACCGACTCCTTTGGCCCAAGGTACTTTTCATTCTTCCTGATGAACTTTGTATTTACGCAGAACGGGACTATCTACGCCTGGATCTCGAATGCTGTCCCCCGGCCACCGGCGAAACGAGCAGCTGCCCTAGCTTTCATTAATTCCGTGGGAAATAGCGCATCGATATGGACACCGTTTACTTATTGGCCATCTTCTGCCCCACACTACCGGCCTGCGCTAGGTATTTGTATTGGGCTTGAAGTACTTGCGCTGGTTTGCTTTATTGGCATGCGAACATACTTACAGCACCAGAACAAGCAGCTAGAGAGAATGGAGAATGCGGATCAACAGTTGACGGAGAGGGACATAATGAAGCTCAAGAAGACGGCTAGGTTTGAGGGGGTAGATATTGAGGCTGTGAGGTTAATGCAGAAGGGGTATAGGTACATGCTTTAGTAACGCACAGACAATTAAGAGTTGAGAGGCAGTATGGAAGCGTAGACTTTCCGTTTGTTAAGCTCCCGCAGGAAATTATTTCCAAGGCGAGTTAGCAATGGGCTGTATCTTTCCGTGTCTATATGGTTCTAGGACTACTAACCAGAACAATTACATCAGTTATCAATTCCGTCCTCGTTTCTTGTTCGCGTTATGCGCCTCTCTGTTGTGCGGGCCTACTGCACCTCGATTCTGGCGAGTCCGTGGATCGTGGATGCGGTCATCGCAACACTTGTTAGGCGCTCCATAATGATGAATCGTGTCATTTATATAATGCTCAATCTCAGTGTTTATCTCATGGTTGGTAATACTTACAGTGACTGCGTCAGTTTTGTAGTAAAGAGTCTCTTCGCATCTGTTTGTTCATAAGAGCTGCACTTCCCTTGTTGTTGTTCACTTCTCGTTGGCTGATAGCAAAACCCGAGGCGGCATGGTCATTAACGTCTGTTAGATGTAACGCGCCGCATATGTATAACTAGGCATGATCTCGTCACTAGTATCAATTGGTAACCAAGGACGACGGAGTTTGTAAAGACTTGGTAGCTATTAGATCTTCAGCAGACGCGTTTGGGTGGGACCTACTGTCGCCTCATGGCTCAAAGCGGTTGCACTCTAGGTCAGTAATAGCTACAGTTTCGATCGTGAATATATCGCGCAGTTATTGCGTATAACTGTAATTGTAATTCAGCGTATTGACAGTCAGCGCCTTAATAGATTCGAGGTAGTGGTGGATGCTAGTGATGGCGAATAATTCTCATGTAAAATCGTTGACGTTGTAATTAAATTACGCATTACAATTCTCTCAAGGTCAACACTTGAAATATTTAGCTTTTTATTTGGATTTGTGTTTCAGAGCTCTTCAGCACCAATATATTCACTCTTTTTTTTGGGTACCTGTTGTAGGTGTGTAGTTAAATGGGGGGTAAATAACAACCTATAGTGACGCTGAGCTTCACTGCGCAACCTTAACACTATGACCACGATTTTATTAAATTACAAGTAAATAGAACGACGCTTCATGTTTCTAATAGTGATCGCGCACTGCGCAATAGTTAATTGGCGTGTGTTGTGGGATTCGAAGTAATGTGATGAAAATGTGAGAGGACTTACATGCACATCAATCATCTCCATTTCCGATCACAAGGCTCCAATACATGAGTGTATGTAATACTGTGTATGCCAAACAATGGAGATACAGTACGGTTGATCCGATCTACCTTCCATACCCTTTAGCGCAGAGTTATGCCACTGCATTAGATGACGGGGTGACATAATGGCAAGATGGGGTATCGTAGCGATTCCCTTTTAGGGCCATCTGTTGCTCTTGATATGATTATACTTATACCACACGTTGCCAGATCTCGTAGAACATTTAGGGTTGCATTGTCGGGGGTAAGCATGTTGTTTTCGACCATGTAAAACTTCTTTAGGACCAAGATCCGTCGCTATGGATCTTGGCTGGGGATCCGGACTTTAGAGTCATCACTTTTGCTTGCGATTTAAGCGTTGAATAGGCTGCTCTTAAGGGTGCGCAGCCAACATGGGGGGTTGTGCTTGAGCTCCAGCGCAAGGCCAGAAATCTTGGCCCTTACGAGATTGTACCGTTTATAACACCCCTACGTGTTCCATCGGTCATAACAACATGCGATATGTTATCAACGAAAAGGATTGCTATGTCATGTAAAGGCCTCGCATTGAGATATGTGGCAGTGTGATAGAACAGTAGGTACGAGCGTGATATTGCAATGTAAGACGTAGAAGCACGGTATAGTGACGAGGTTATACTACTGTTAATTTGCAGATTAGTTCTATTACCGTTAGAGAAACAAAAACCAAAGCCAAGCTACGAACGATCTCATATCGATCATTGTCTCAAATGGTCACCTCATACACTGATCGGGATGTTATTTCAACATGCTTCAATCAGCAAGCTTTTTTTAAGAATAACTACGGTTTCGCGAAGCTGTTTTTCCATCATTCAGGTTGAACTTCTGACTTAGTTGTAGGCAGTGTTGGATATCGACCTCCTAGATATTATTTGCAAGTCGGGCAGGTATCTCTTAATGGAGATTGCATGGAGATAGTGAATTTAATAGGAGTCTAACAGTGTAAGTCACGGACTATACGGATATATAACACAAGATCAAAGGAGTATTTGAGCATATATTAGCAATGTGCTCAGTAAGTTGATAGCAATGCGAGGAAAATTCTGATGGTGATTGGGAGTGATGAGGATTAGATGAAATTGTAGGCTCAGGTAATTATAGCCAACGGAAGTTATGATATTGTTCATTTCTTCGCGTGGGATCATCTTCTTCTAGTCCAAGTCTCAAAATCACAGATTATCTCCGAGATGTTCCGGCCCATAGTTGTCGCTCACTAGCCTGACCTCTATAGATATCTAAATCAGTCTCTCTACCCTAATAGCTGACATAACTAGATCCTAACAAGATCCTCAAACTCTAGATTAAGATCATTTAGTGCATGAACTATTCTGTTAGGCTAAAAACTACGTTTCTGGTTCGCAAGGTTCATGTGAAATAGGATAAATACTCAATCTTTATAAGCTTGTTGTTTCGAAGGTTAGTGGTTTCTCCAGAAACCAGGTTCATCAAATGGGTTGTTTGTCGTAGGATATAAACGGATGAGCTAATAGCATGGTTCAAATCTCATCTACCAGTGTAAAATCCGGAAAGAATGAAGCCGGAGTGGTCATAGGGATGGCTTACATTTTGATCAGATACAAAGTTCGAGGGATAGGGTCAGGGTATGATGCAGCTTGCGAGACACTAAAGGATAATAGTACTTGTGGGGTCCCGTATCTATTGGGTGTTTCTCGATGTTGAGAGGGTAGAAGCTGTCACTTATGAAAGGTGGTTTGACCAGCTTTTGAGACCTTTTACTGCATGGAGTAACTGCCGCTAGGCAGCATGTTAAGTACTAGCCTGCGCAAGATCGCCCAAGACCACGCCTTGTACTTGGCGTCGACTAAAACGATGTGCCCTCGCTGAGTTGTAGGGGTGTTGAGATGGACGCGATGCTGCTTAATATGGTTCGAATTGTTTGAGAGCAAGGGCCTTAGTAATCGCTGGATGACTCGATCGCATCGAGCACTCTACGCGCAGAGAACTATCAGTACCTTGTGTGGTATCATATATTGTTACCTGTAACTGCTCATGACCCTACCTGAATCACTGGGTAAGAAGCCAGCGCTGCTCGCCGCAATATTGGTAATAAATTGATCACCCACAACCCGAAGTTGATACACAATATTGAATTTAACTATGGCCTGAGGCATATTCTAGAGACGATGCATTACGGCAATATATTCTCTGGACCTATCGGGTAGAGAATCTAAATTGCTAAATAATGCAAAATCATGGCCGAGTTGTTATAAGCAAAGCGACTCTTAGATACGCATACCTCACGTGTCTGTCGATAACTGGATCAATTGGAAAAAATGGTATGATATCCCGTTGCACTCGTAGTCAACACCGTCACTGCGTTATAAATAGAAACAAATGGGTCTATGCGGAAATAAGAAGAGGCATGAAGTTTTGCGGGAGTCACAAAGACTGGAGATATACTTAGGGAAGAGGGAGTAGGTAGGTATACGTTAAGAAGTTGATGGATACGGGTTAGGAGGTGGGGGTACTGCTTGGAATTACTCAGGGATTGAAGAATCACTGTACTCACGCAAAAAGCCTAGAAAACGAGCTGGTTCTTATTACATGACTTCGTGGACGCCTGTACATGATGGTCTTCCCAATTGATCTGCCTTAGTCTAGCATCTCCGGGGTCTAATCACTGGTACCAGGCTTTGACATGTCCTCTCATTATAGCAGTTATATTGCTGGCGTAGCTGGTGTGTACGTTCTCATCAAGCCGCCGGTCGCTTCATACAAATAAATGTGCGCCGTGTTCGAAGTCTTTATTGGGTGTTCAAACCTTGCGACTAATTCACTCGATCTTGAACGCTGAACTGTATGGTTTTCATAGCTAGACATGTATTTTCGAAGTGCTTTGATGCCCACCATGAGTTGGTTTGGCGATGGTGATAGTCTTTCCTCATTGATGCGCGGCCTAATATATGTACCATGTGCTTCTTGCTTGTAATTTTGGTCGTGGGAGGCGTTAAGCGCTTCGTTACCGTCATCTGGTGTGTACTATAGTTTAGTTGCGCGGTCTCTTGCGCTTCGAGCTCGGTGTGAATTGCTTCGCGTGTTTTGGTGGCAAATACGCTTGAGAGAGCTTGCGAAGTTAGGCTCCGTACTTTTTGCGTTTAGCGTCTCCGCTCTCTTCCTTCTCGTAGACGGTAGTAGAATAACATCCTGACGGGCGTAAAGTTCGACCCTTTGAGAAACAGGTTGTGCAAGATGTTAGGTAGCTTGAATTCATTTCTATCACATCCAATGGTGTTAGAATTGACGCACAAATCGACAATCAGTTAACCCCTTAACATTCCTTTCCTAGTTAACCTCTGGTACGACATTGGTAGTGTCCCCTCATTACACGGCCGAGGATCCACAGATCGCCACCAGAACCGTCCGTATCTATAATTAGGCAGCGTTCTCAACCAACCATTCACACGCCTGGTATGTACTTGGCGGAAATGCTCGATCGGGATGGTGTATCAACCTTGCCAATAACATCAGCAGCCTACGTCGCCTATCCAAATAATATCCCCTATTGCTAGATGAAATGTGTAATTGAACGCTGACAGACTCTAATTTTGAGGATTTTTGAACCAATGGTCTCGTGAGGCTTACATTGGCGCGATGTGGAACAACGACATGATATTGCTCAATATTAATTCTGCATATCCTATCGCGGCATCATACCGCAGAGAAGAGTTGCTTCAATTGTACGATTAAAATCGCCAACGGAAACACACGATCGGATTTCACATAGCGAGCTAATCTTCGGGCCTGTTCCTGTTTGCCCAACACCGAGCTTGTCCGGTTCGTTCTTTCGTCTGAATCTTCCCAGATAGCAGCTGAGCACAGAACACTTTTTTTGGAGTATTTGAATGTTGATGACTGCAATCAGCCCTTGGCATCACCTAGCTCAATACATTGCGTTGAGCTTTCGTAATGCTCTTATACTTTTATCATCTGCTCGGAATTTTCTGATAGGTAAGGGATTACTCGTATCGCTTGTGTACCATACTGTTAGTATCCTAAAGCAGGTAGGAAGAGAGTGCGTGCGGAACAGGGACCACTATGTGATACGAAGTGGCAGAAGTCAGTGATTTTTGATCACCGTGCGATGTCTATATCATGCGTTCTCTAGAAGTGTTATGGTGGCAATAGCATTTGGGGACATGTTCATTCGGCACGAAGGCACAGTTTTGATACAAACAACTTAGGAAGACAAGTGGCAGACTTTGAGGCTGACGTTGGGTTCTATAGTCCTTTTGCTGGACAGGTTGGATTCGCTTGCCCCGGAACTTTGTATGTCGGCCAGTTTATGTAGATGTCTGAACGTTTCCTCTTCGTAAAGCATGTGATACTGCCTCCCGAGGACATATCTCATGGTCCAATGGCCTGATTGTCACGGTGATGCCCGCAATTTCTTCTATGTCGATAAAGTCAAGGGAATCTAAAATCCATGAAGAGCAAGGCGTGCCTGCCAGGATAATAGAAACCCTACTCATTTTCAGGTTTCATTACCGTCTGTATGGATGCCCAGATACCATCGCTATCGCATGTTAGCGAAGAGAACCAGGAATCGGTTCGCCGCTATGTTGTCGTACTTAGATTTTCAGATACGTCCGCGGTCACCGGCTCTTGCTGGAAGCTCTTGTCCATGGGATGATATTTCTACAGTCTTTAGCAGCTAGTATCACGTCGCTGCCTGGTCTAGCGAAATTCCTTGTAGCCATTATAGTTTTAATATCAATAGTTATAAAAAGTGCATAGCACGAGGGTCTATAGGGTATGCATCTTGAAAGTCGACACAGGCGTAAAGGGAGGTTAGGTCTAGAGGTCGCGGGTCTTTGTTGAGGTAGTTCAGCGCGGATGGGCGCAGATGCTCTTGCTGTTGGTTCGTACTGCCTGATCACGCTGTGTTGGTAACTGTGAGGTGACATTTATGCTTTCGGTGCTAGTGCGCTGGGGCCAAGCAAGCCTTTGGTAGTGAGTGTTGAAGAAGTTAAGAGAGTTAGTGGAAGCAACGCATTTAGCGGTAAGGGTTGGACCTGCTAGCGCTAGGAAACCTACAGGGTGATAGAAACCAGTCATGGAAAATTAGAGAACGTGCTATCATAGCAGTGTAATGACAAGTGCGGAACTTACCAGGGGCTCGTTAGATCCCTTAGTAGAGAAAAAAGCTTAGTTTGCTAATATAGTATGACTCTAGACCTCTAAAGGCGTTCCATCCTGTTCAAATCGAATGGTACTTTGGAGTAGATCATGATTTCGCCATGCAATGTTCCGATACAATCGCCATCCAGACCTAAAGATAATACATGCCGTTGAGAAGAGCATATACGTGTTAGAATGCATCTCAACATTAATCGTAACGATGGAACATGTATAGCCTCGTGGTGGAGCAGAACATACACGTTCCAAGTATTTTGCGATGCACAATTGTCGACGAGACATGACGTCATTTCTCCACTACCTGCAAAACCATGGCGCCCCCATCCGCCCATCCGCACCCAAACATTCCCATTATTCAGCAACCACTCCGAACCATGTCAACACAAGAAAAGAAAGAAGCATCCGAACTCCCCGACGACGAGCGCCTACGACAAGCCGCCAAAGCCTCTCAAGCTGCCCTCTCCGCCCAATCAACTGCAAACAAGTTACGCGAAGCCGCCTCATCCATCACAGACCCCGCAAAACGCGAGAAATTTCTCAAAGATGCATATCAGAAAGAGATAGAAGCGCATGGCAACTCCAAGAAAGCACGCATGCTCCAAAGCGGTGCTTTCCAGGGTACGCTAGGTGGTGCAGGCATTGGGGGAGCGGTAGGAGCAGGGGTTGGGACGGTAGTGGGAACGGTCGTTGGAACGGTAACGGCTATTCCAACAACGGGGATTGGGGCGTTGGTGGGGGCGGGGACGGGTGCGATTCATGGGCCGTGGATTAAGTTGTCGAAGTTTGGAGGTGATAAGGAGAACGGGAAGGATGAGAAGAAAGAGGAGGGTGGCGATGGGCAGGAACGAGTTGATGAAGGCACAGAGATCGGAGAGGATGAGGATGTGGTACCAGACCCTGAATTGTTAAGAGAGGCTGCGGATGCAGTTGCTGAAGAAAAGGCGAAGCAGGGTCAGCAGCAGAAAGAGAACGAGGAAAGAGCTGGAGGTGACATAAAACAGAGGAAGAAACCTAGAAAGATCGAGATCAGATCAGGACAAGAGTCTGAGAAGAAGACCGAGAAGTAGATGTGTTCGTTCTCACGCAGTTGGGAAGGCTTGGTATCACGATATCTTTTGCACTTACGTTGTATTCATATAGAACAGCATCGGCACGGAATCGCTGCTATATGCAATTCTAATGCCTAGCCATATGACATGTTGATTGGAAGCTTTGTGGGGGTCTAGTGAACACTAGCTATGCACTAGGCGCAACTCCAGCAATCGTCCCTTGCAAAGTATCTACTTGCAAGCCAGGACGCATCGTGGACGAACTATCCATCTTGAGAATATGTTAAAATTGCGAGAAGTAGTCAAAAGGATCAATGGGACCTGTAAAGCACATCCTTATGAAACTGTAAGGGCCAAGTTCACGAGTATTTCAAGTATCAGGTGCTGTTCATGTTCCTCGAACAGCATCTTGAAGTTGGAAACTATCACGCTTAGGCGGTAAATCTGCCCTTTTTGTATGCACCTCTTCATCCCTCTCTAGCGTTATGTTCAAATTTCTAATGAAATTTAATCGGTCTTCTTGGTCATGCATATAAGCATCTGAATTTTCTCAAATTGATGTTCCCAGTATAGTGACTACATTTCCCGTCACTATGCATCGTTATGATACATAAACCCCGCCTTTCAGCACCGTCATTCTCATCTTAGCCAATAACCCTGTTTTTAGAACATCGTGCAATCATCTATGCATCATCATCCTCGTCTCCTCCATTACCTCCTCCATCGTTCCCATCCCTTCCCCAATACCTGCTCACCAATGCCACAACCGCAGCTAAGCCCACAAACGAGATTCCCGCACTAGCCAGACTCACAATCGCGACACCAAAGCCACCCATCGCAGCGCTCTGCAGGACGGCGAAGAGGCTTCCTGCAGCTACGTTACCGATGCTCGCTTGCCAGGCAGCCGCGATAGTGCCTACAATGTGTTAGCCCATCGAGGCCAAACAGGTTGAAAAGGGATAAATACCAGCAACTGGCCCAGCAGCGCTGAAGCCAATAGGCCGCAACATCGCAGGCGCAGCCGCACCAAAGATGATACTCAAAACGACCACAACAATGAGCGCTGTTGTTTTCGGATTCTTCTTCACCCACTGCACCACCTCTCCCGACTTCTGTCGCCCCCATTTCGCCATCACCTTGCAGAGGGCCTTAGGATCTATGTTTTTGAAGTTATTGATGATAGTGGTGAACGTGTCCTTCACCTTCGAAACAGAATTGTTGATCTTGCGGCCCCACACATGGACCGCTACCATGGTATTGGCGATGCCTGAAGCGAATCTGGACTTCCTGACAATGGCGAGTAGGTCAACCTGAGCATCTAAAAGCGGAAGGCGGCGGTTGGGCACATCGGTACTAGAGGTGTTCGTGTCATTGCCGGAGCTAGAGCTAGAGCTCGAGCTTCTGTCGGTCTTGTTTTGCTCGTTGGCAGTGCGGCCGTCTGCTTCGAGGTTGCCTAGCCTGCCGTCGGGCTGAGGGCTGCTGGTTTGGTTTCCCATGATTTGTATTTACGCGAAACTTTGGGTGGGATATTGTGAAGTTAAGGGTGGTGGACTGGAAGAGCCGCGATCGTGGAGTGAAGTGAACATTCGTGATTATTCGACTTTCGTAGGATTTGTTCGAAAGATCCTGTCGCTAGTCCAACGGCAAGATGAAAGTTTCCGACATACGGGGAAGGCTTATAGTGCTGAAGCTGCGCCGCAGACGCCTGGGTGGCGTAGCAATATGACTTGGCACACTGGTGTGACGAGCCCCATCCGTTCCCGAAAGTACGCCGAGCGTGATCAAGCTCATTCCTCCCACAACCGTAACTCTTCTAATTATTCCGCCACCCCAACCTCCCAATCTTCCCACTAAGACGTTCAACTAGAGCGTACATCAAGGGCAAACGAACTAGCCGCCTCATGGCCGACAATAAGCTAGAAGATTATGAGACTGAGTATCCAGCTCGCAACCGCCCAACAATCAACACCGGGCTCAACACCCTTCCTCCCGACTTGCGCAATGGCCCCTCCATATCTACGCTCGATATGGCGATGAATCACCTCACCGTTACCGTCCGCGCCTGGAGTGCTATCGACATTGCGAAAGCGCTTGCGCAGCGGGTCCGTCAAAATAGTAAGATGTTGTTGATAATTACTTGTGTGCTGGTCTTGTTGATGTTTGTTGGGCTGGGGCTGTTTTTGATTGCTTCTGTACTGGTCCTGTTGATGTGTGTTGGGCTGACGATCTTGGTCGGTATCGGGTTTGGTCCTGTAGGAATCGTTGCGGGTAGGTATAAATTCCATCAGTCATAATGATTTTACGGGAAGCCAACGCTTACTTAGGAAATAGGAGTTATTGCAGCAGCCATACAAACTATTATCGGAAGTGTCACAGCTGGAAGTTTCTTGACCATTCTCACGAGCGCTGCAATGGGTGGGCTGCCGATTGTTGTTGGAATTGTTTGGGGGATGGCGCGTGGGGTTATTTGGGGATTAAAGATTGGAGTTAGTTTGGGGCTTGTGACTTGGAGAGGGTGGGCCAAGGGGGCTGATGGGAGAGATAGACGTAGTGAACATAGAGGTAGTGGAGGTGGGGACAATGACGATACAAATGGATCTCAGAGAGCCCCAGCACGACAAGGAAGAGAAGGAAACGGAGACAAAAGATGAGGAAGTGGAGGTGAATATGCGGCTGCTCAATTGTACAATTCATGAATGAGAACACGAATTAGATGATAACAAGAGCTTTTACAATGATGCCTGAGAGCAATGCCAAGAGGGCTTCATAAGCAGGAGCAATACCCTCCGCCAATTAGTTCATCAATCTAAGTCCCATAAGCAATCCTTGCATCCGCCATAATCGCCTCCTTATTCTTTTCCAAGAACTGCCTGAACTTTGTCACCTTGATTCCGTACCCATTGACTTCCTCCTTATCCCACAACAAATCGAGCCCAATACTCAACATCTGCCCTGCAATCATTGGATTCGTCTCACTCTCCTTCGCTGTCTCCTCCTTCGTCCTATACACAACTTCCAACCCCTTCCCTGCAACTTCCGAGAGCTGCGTTGCAACATCAGGAATACTAACGTTCTCTCCTGCGAAACTGAGAATCCGACCCCCAAATCGCTTAGGATTCTCGAATGCGGCAGCGGCAAGCGCACCAATATCGTTTGGATCAACGAGCGGTAGGATCGTGTCGGGGTTATAGCTGACCAAGAACTTACCAGACACGAGTTCAGGGAAGCCGTAGCTGGCAAGTGGCGCGATGAGATTGGTCATGAAATAACCGGGCCTAATAATCGTGTATGGTATGCCAGATTCTTGTACCAGTTTCTCGACTTTGCCTTTGTCGAGGATCGCAGCTGCGACGATGCTATTCCCTAGTTTATCTGCAATGTTGGCATCATTGAGCGGAAGGGTTGTCGCATGAACGATGTGCTGAATGCGCGCCCTCTTAGCAGCAGAAAGGAAGCCGGCTGCTTCATTCGTCTCGCCGTCGGGGTCCTGGAAGTTAGGCATTTGGTTCAGGAAGGCAGCAGTGCAGTTGACGAGAGCGGCTTGCACAGATGAATTGTCGCTGAGATCGCCTTTGTGGAGTCTGGCGCCAAGGACCTTGAGTGCCAGAGCGCGTTCGTGTTCTGGATCACGAACGAGGGCGTGAACGGTCCAACCATTTTCGAGGAGGTGGATGGTCGTGGCTTTGCCTTGGGAGCCGGTGGCTCGGATGACGAGAGCAGTTTTGGACGACATTTGGAGCTTGATTGATTGGATGATATGGGGGTGGGAAGACTAGAGAACGTAAGATAAAATTTAGATCTAGAATGAAATGGCTTGTGGAGTTGGGAAAGTATGGATGAGACGTGGAATCAATCAATGTGAAAGGAGAATCCAAGTCTTAAATCCTGACTAAACCCTTCATGCCAATATAGTATAGCGTTCTAATGTGCAATCAATCATCGAACTCAATGTAGGCTGCAGGGACGTCGATGGTGATCGCGGGGGAAGTCCGCTCTTGCTTGGTGGCACAGCCTGCGCCACAGCGGTAATCCGCACTTACCGCATCATCTCATATACAGGGTGACATATGATGGATTCTAGCCGCAAACCAGAAGGAGTAATACAAACTCACAATTATGTCCGTGCGTAAGTGGTCAGCTGCGGTATACCGCACTCAAACTGATAGTGCCCCACCGGTGCGGGGGTTTTGGACGGCGTGAAGGAATGACTACTTGGAGTCCTCCGAGAAGGACGAAGATAATGCCGGAGGTTCATATCTTGGTTGTTGTTATTATTTTGAAGAGACAGTGCTCGGGTTTTAGAAGTTGCGGTTAGCCCGGACTAATAATGATACGCTTACTAATCGATGATCAACCTTTCGTCTTGCGCGTTTCGAGACTCACACCTCTACACCACGGAATGCCGCCCGAACGACATCGCACTGCAAATCCACAAGGCCGTCAAAAGTCGTGCTCCGAGTGCGCAAAAGCGAAGCGACGATGTGATCTTCGACAACCCAGCTGTCTGCGGTGCACGCGACAAGAGTTAATGTGTTCCTATCCACCCCCTGCTGGCGCCCCGATGATGACCAATTCGCATTGCACACCCACGCCCATGGACCCCATTATAGACGATAACGCCCTCTTCCCATTTGATATTTTGACGTTTCCAAGTGGTCCCAATGTCGAGCTTCTGGACCTCGACTTTGTTGCTGGGCTAAGCTCCATTGAGTCTTTTGATGATCAACTCAATGGCGACGTCGAAGATGATATGCCCCTAACACGACAGAACTATCTCCCTGGGAAGATGTTCTCTGCCTCTCACATCTCACCTCACGCACAATCACGCGTCGAGTATTCGATCAAACAGCTAAAAGCAGCCCCAGCCATGATGGTCCAAGAAAATCAAACTCCCTGGTGTCATCCTCATCTTTATGAGGACTATATGCCTCGATCACTTCAAGATGCTCATGCTGCCTGCGCTCTTTACTCGTCGAGAAACGAAGTAAACGAGATATTCGTCGTTCGTCACATCACGGATCATTTAAAAGAGCTTCTCGATACTCCAATTCCGTCCAACTCGACCGAGCTATTGGCTCGTGCACAAGCTTTGGTCTTGTATCAAGCGATGCTCGTGTTTAGTGGGGATATCAAATATTACGGCCAAGTGAACGCCATGATTCGCCAGCTCGAAGAGGTCAGCGACGCGCTCGAACATCAAGTGCGACAGCAGTCCGATCCGTCTGGGTCTCTTCCATTGTATCCTATGATAGAAGCTCGAGCAGCTTGGAAAACCTTCATCTTCCGCGAGGCTGCTCGCCGCAGTCTCCTCGTTTCCTTCCACTTCCTCGCCTTGTGTAATCTCATGCGCGGACATTTATCAACGTGCGCTTCCAGTCGCGCTTCTGGGGTCAGCGTTACAATGTCTTCATATCTGTGGAGAGCCCAGTCGGCTTTTGACTTCGCTGTCGCTTGGAACGACAGGAAGCATCATCTTGTAAAAGATCTAGACTTCACGGAGGTGCTAGAAACAGCCAAGGCGGACGATATTGACGTCTTTGGGCGCATGATCATGACAGGACTTATGGGGGTCGATGATGTGAAAGGCTGGTTTCATACACGAGGTGGATCTTTCTGATTCATTTCAAGTTATTACATCCGACAAGAATCCCCAGGACAAGCAAGCAAATATTAGGTAGAGGAGCTCGGCCAACCCTCGCTCCTTTTGCTCTCCGTCGTACCTCTGCAACTCTTCATATTTCCGCTGTTCTTTGGCATATTTTCACTAGATTCCTTTGCGTACCTCTAGGTCTCCATCTCGTATCTCTTCCACTAGAGGTCTCCGTTGATCTTTTTCCATTATGATGAAGGACGTATGGAATTATTGAGTTAAGGCTTCCAACTCGGGCTTGCACTTACTGATTTTCTATGCGGCTTCCCTGCCTACGCTCGTTCGCAGCAGTTGCACGGCCTGCATAGATGTGTGGAGTTTGGGTACCAGTGTGCGGCTACAGCCCCCGGTCTGAACGATACGAAATATAGCGATCAAGATTTTCGTCGCTGTAGTACGCGTCACATCTACGCTTCATAGAAACGAGACAAGTCGATCGAAACCTCGCCCCACCTATTTCTAACTCGCGTCGAATTGCTTCTGTCACCATTGCGACAGTCATCTTGTAGTCAGTTTAGCCGATTGAATTCTCGATAGTGCTCTTCATCACGACGCGCTTGGCCACTCCTGCGAGCATCCTTGTAATATTTACCGGGTCCCTCATCTCCATGATACACATCTTATCCATCCCCTCGAACTACCAGAGTTACGATCATCGTCGTCCAGTATTTTACTAGCCCCGTCATGTTCCCCCTCTCCTTCGGCCAACTCAGCACCTGTACCTTGTGCTTGCTGCGAGCGATCCACCTCAAGATTCTTACAGTGCGCCTTAAAAACTTTCACTCTCTCATAAGTCACAGCCTCCTTGCGCCTCATCACTGCAGGCCTATTTTTTGCCTCCTCCTAAATTCACGTTCCCGGAGCCGGCACATCTGGACTATCCCAAAACAACTCCGCGCGATCTATGAGGAAGTTACCTTACCAAACGTACTGGCCTATACCTTCTCCATCTTGCTTAAAGGATGATATCGCCACGGACATCTAGCGCCTAGCTTACATAAGGGCGTTTTGCATGTCAGAAGCACAAGCATAAGCCGAGCGAGAAGGTTAAGTCGTAGAAGCGCAGGTACATGTAGCCATCTCCGTTCTTTTCACTTACCTTTTCGGGCGTGAGTGGTGCGCTAGTGATGGATATGTGGGGTGGTTGAGACATGGTTGAGGTGGAGAAGCCGCAAAAGGAAGAGCAGATATGGCAAATACTAATAACATCGGGCTTTATCTTAAAAGAATTGGATATTTACAGAGATAAAGCTCGCATGAAATAGCCAGATTCCTACAGTATGATAGCTATCTATCCCAAGTATCATCACGGTTGCAAGATTGTACATATACGCTAGGTATCTTCGTGGCGTGCTCCTCTAGCAATGCATACTAAATGTCCACTGGACGTTTCGACTCCATCATAGGGTCTCGTTTTGCACCTAGTTCTCCTTTTCAATTCCTGTCAACCTTTGAACCTCGATCTGCCGAGAGCTCCTGAGCAGGCACCAGGCTCTGCGCATTGTTATCTCCCAGTTGGTATATTGGCGAACTTCCGTCTACTTCTGCTCTTGAGTTTCCTTGTATCTCATGTCCTGGCTCGTACATCTCGTAGTAGACTTTCCCAAATGTTTCTGTTGACCTCATTGCCTCGTCTTTCTCTGCTTGCGCTTTCGCATTGGCTTCTTGTTCTCGGCGAGCCTTCCTCCGATGGCATGAAAATATGAGTGTGGCGAAGAAGATGAACAATGTAAGCGCGACGCTGCCAATAGTAATGCCTGCTACTGCCTTTGCGCTGAGTCCTTGTTGAAGTAATAGGGTTGGAGTTGGAGTAGCATTGTTCACTTCGGGTATATCGGTGCTTGCAATCGCAGTGATTTGTGGCCTTGTAGTTGTAGGCGGAAAGAGTGCTTGTGATATCGAGAAGTTGCCTCTCTCATAGTCAACCGTCACATATGCCTCTTGCAGAAATGTCCGCCCTAAAGTATATTGTGACTCGTTGTATGCTCGTCGTATCGGAAAATAGTTCGTGGACGAGTTGTAGTATGGATAGCCGACTTGTAGATCAAATGCGCTATATGGCAATACAAGATTGACCCGTTCTGTCGGACTAAAACTTGATCCCAGCCCTATAGTCACCGTTGGGTTCTTTTGCAGCAACTGTGAATGTATCGTGTCATTCACTAAGTAGAGGTCAGTCATGTTGTCGTATGTCAGTCCGAATGCGGCCTCAAAACGATTGCAGACTGTGATGGGAAGCCAAAGGTGTGGCACTGTGAAGTCAATTTGCACATATGTTGCGTTTTCTAGCATGCTTTTCAGGCCGGTGAATGTGTCTTTTGCGGTTATCTTTTGAATATTGAGACTCAGTGGGCGGTCATCGTCTGAGTCGAAGGGGAAACTTATGTCGGTGGGCGTGAGGCGGGAGGCGTCGTAGCCTCCTAATGTAAGGCTTCCGAGAGACTTCGGCGATTCTAAAATATTGTCATTAAGTTGCAACAATATGAAGTTGAAAGCAATGAGCCCGTAACCAGACTCCAGCCTTGCTTCAATAAAAGGTAGTCTTCGTCATGAGGACATCTCATTGCTTAAAAATTCTGCATTCAGATCTCCCAAGCAGATTATGCCGGCTCATAGAAGATACAGTAGCACAGAGAATAGTTCTCATTGTGATATTGTGTGTTCGCGCTTAAGTATGTAGAGAGAATGCTTGACTCACTGTAGTATGCACCTGCAGTGTACCCAAATGACAAACTCGGGATCATGTTCTGGTTCTTCAAGTTCGTGATATATGAAGGCTGCGGATTATCGAACTCTGAGAAATTCGACCCTTTAGGACTAAGCCCAAATAGACCATCCCAAATCACTTTCGACTTCACACCAGCCACAACTGCATTTTCTATCAATGGACCTCCAGAGTTCTGTACCATTAGGCCTATATTCTCGAGCCCATAGAACCCTTTCGCTGTAAAACTGAGATCAGGCTTGAGGTCCAGATGATAAATCCCGATCTCACTCCATGTTGACGATTCGTTAACCTGTAGCCCTCCGCTCGGTATACCTTCGAAGGTTGATACGCCCCGCAGTTTCCCACAGTCGGGAAGATCTCTGGGTCCAGTGCAGCCGTCGACTATAGGTACAATCGTTTCACCCATTGCTGGTGCTGGGAAGACGCGGAAGTTCTGCTCTGGGGTGCCAACTCGTACGATAAAAGAACTCCACTGGCCATCCATCCCATCCCAGTCCTGTGATGGGGAGAATGATATGGGTGACGGCGATGCTGTGTTCGTCATATTAGCCATCTCGACGGTGAAAGGTGAAAAATATTAACAGCAATGAAAAATAAATGCAAAGAAAGAGACGTTCTTCCTGGATACTGCGATGCCTCTATCCTTTGGAAATAATAGCACGTAGCACAGTATTTGACCCACGCAATGAGTTTCACTGCTCTTGTGGCGCCCTGTACGCCTGTGACCCTGCTTAGCTGCAGGAACCGCTGTACGGGAATTCGGAATTTGCCTTGTGATTCCACAGGGGTAGTAGATCTCACTTGCATCTAGCCGAAGTACTATCGCGACTTGGCCCCACTTGCTGCTTCGCCACCATCTACGACACCATTTCTCAAACGCAAATTTCTCTCTGTCTTTAGATTACAACACCGAACACGTATTAATTCCTCGATTTTCATGCCCTTTTGTGACATGGGTGTCACTCATTCGTTGACATCAAAGGTTGTACCGGGCCTCATAAACTGCCAAGCAAGTCAGATGCGGCACAGTACCTCCTAGATGTGCCAGAGCGAAAGCTCAAAAGTCCGTGTTTCAATGTTGCGGAACAAACATTTCATTTGTTAGGGAATAGAAGCAGCAATATTCAGGCTTATCCCCCTCTTATTTGCCACTCTCATAGTGCATCTCAATCTCCTGGACAAAAACCTAGTTGATGTCAACAGACTTGTACAGAGAGGCCATCTGAGTAGAAACTCAAGATGCAATGGAAGTTGCCAGACCTTTTCGCGTATTTGGTAGGACGGAGTTGACAATTTCTCGCATATTGGGTTTAGAGAAGTGGCACCGTGCGGAATATTGATGGACAACGTAAACAAATAACAATGACGATGGGGCCGTAAGTAATTTGCGAGAAAATTGACGAAATCTGATAGCTGAACCCTCTGGCATTAGCAATACAAAGTACACCTAAAGGAATCGCCCAATTACGCCTCACCAACATCTCGGAAATTCATTATGGTTCGTGCGCGTAGTACGTGCGCGTTTTAAAACAACGCAGAACTTACAGCATGCAGGAGTATTGGTCTCTCCAAGAACATGCTTCCCTGGTTTCTATACTTTAACATTGTCATATTACTCGAACCTTTATTCTGATCTACTGCAAAGATGGGAAAATCAAACTTTGTTATGCTTGCTCTCTTGTCTTTCTCTAAACGCACCCTAGTGTTTGGGCTAGCGATCATGCCTATACGACCGTCATCGCTGGTTTCGCTATCTACACCCATTTCTAGTCTAACGTAAGAACTTTAACCATGATGTTGCGCCTTGCGTGGCATATTATGAAACTATAGACTGACTGTTGAAAGGTCTATCGAGCAACTAAACTATCGAGAAAATGGGCTTGAAAGCTTCACCCACAATCCATCTCGACCACACCAAAATGAATCTGCTTCTATTGAACTGCTCTCCATATCAAAAAGCCATGCCGTTTCAGAGGCACGTGATGACTCTGAGTCTATCCAATTGAAAATTCTCGATGACATGCACATCAATATCACTTCAAGCAATTCGACCAACAAATGCTTATCCCAAGAGCCTGCACGCCTTGGCGAAGTTATCTCGCCATCGGATGAAGAGAATCCGGGGGATAAGATTCGCTGCAAGTTCTGTGGTGGTTCTCCACACCAGCACGACCAGCACGAATCTAGTGATAACATGAATGATGATATCGAAAATTATTTCGATTTCTTAGAATATCAACGGGAGGACATTGAACGGCATGGATTTGAGAAGAGGGAGGAAAAAGCCCAAAAAGAGGGGCTCCTTTCACACAATGAGTGGCCACCTAAAGATTTTATATATGATCCCGATCCTTCAGAACCCGACTTCGAAGATACAGGCTGCCTCCCAGGTACGGCTTGCGCGGGACCGAACATGAAGAGGCCTGCACAGGATTTGGATGACGATACGGACGCACGGTGCACTAGCATGTTCTGCTAATTTAATTCAAGAGCGTGAGTTGGACCGTTTAGTTCATAGAAGAGGCAAGTACTAGGTGAAATCTCGTTAGTCAATGTTCTTTCCTTGTCTCATCTTACTAACTCTTGGCTAGTTTTGATATAACAAAATTTTACATTTATTCAAATGAGAGCAGGAAATTCATTGGTGAGTTTAGTAGTTGCTGGTTGTGAAGGATCTGTAGCAAACTTGATTGAAGGGGAATTTAAGATATTTTCATGTCGATTGACCTTTCGTCAGCTGCTATTGGTTGGTATTATTCCGCTTGTAGGACAGATAATGAGGTACTCTACATTTTGCTAGTTGTAAGAGGTATAACAGAGGCAGAGAATGGCTTCCACAGACACTTCTGGCAGTTACAGAGTAACCAATACTAGTGCTCTCAATGAGTAAATTCACCTTGTTGACTATGGACTACAGCTAATCATCCATGTCTAACCAGTGGATTAGCATATCCAAGAAATACGGACAGTCATATACGCGTTGCTGAAATGTCGGCAACCAACCTATCACACAAGACTTCATCCCAGCAACCTGTGTTCATAACTATTTTCATTCTTGACCGCCTGATGCACTTGAGTCACTCCTGTACCTCAACAACTTCAAAGCTAGATCTACAATACAAAACTCGTTTAAAATGACCTTTGTTCACCGGTGATCTTTGCGCCCCCGTTTCGCTAAGTAATAACCACCCGCAGGGGTCTAAAATATAACAGGGATATCGTTCTCGCCACCTGAATTCACCGGTTACTTCAAACAAGGCGAACTCCATTGCACTACGCAGTTTGCGCCCGGCACGGAGTAGAATTATCGTGTATCACGGAATTGAAGTAAGCACCGTACGTTTATCCTTGGCAGATTACTCGTTAAAATGCAAGTACGCGGCGATATCTTGGCCCTGGCCCCACCCATGCTCGATCCGGCGGTTTGACTAACCTAATACATAAATCAAGGCTGACAGGCCTTCTTCTTTGATCTTTGTGGTCCTCAAGCGAGATACTAGTCTCCGGACTATGCAATCAACTCCATAACCGAAGAAATTACTTCAGCTGAGTCGAATATCAAGGCTCCTTTATTAGATAATGGTGTTTCTGACGGGCAAAAAAGGCGAAACTACGCCGCAACATGTGAATCGAAAAGGCGGTGGAGTGGATCACTAGTACACGTATATATCGAGAGGGCGGTACGATATCCCATACTCTTCTTATCTGCATTCCATCATTCGTTAAAACGTCCTAAGTACGAGTTGCAATTATTATTCTTTCTCTTTTATTAACTACATCCAACCACGTTTGAAACCTTTTATCTCTTCACGAAATGCGTGTAGCCAACCTTTTTCGGTCCACAGTTATGGTCATGGCCTTCGTGCTCGTAGCCGTAGCGTCACCCATGAATACAGGCAAGCTTTCAGTTCTGTCTCTAGAATTAGGTCTAACAGGTAGCAGATTCGGTAGTACCAGCGACGTGAGTTAAACACCAGAGTACAATTCATTGTATAGATATATATTAACAACCTACAGTTTCGTTGCTTCAACACCTGTACACATGGCGCATATCGGCTCACTACTACCGGTGATCCAAAGGCAGGACGATTTCCCGGAATCCCCATTAGATACATCAAACGAGAAAGAAGTTTCCACCGATCTTAACGATCGCTGGGTTTCATGGATTTGCAAGTGGGTGCAGTGTGATGATTAAATATAACATGTTGCTTTCGCCTAAGCTCCTCGGCATACATAGCGAATGGAACCTTTGGTGATTTTGGGGCATCGAGGTCAAGATCTAGTTCTTTTCACGTCAATTACTCAAATTTATTATTACGAGAAGAATATACTTTAGCCGTAGAGTGATTCTCACTGGTTATTTTAAGGCTATACAATTCGCAATGCCTAGACATCGCAAAATTTCCAGGCCGATATGCGCTGAATTGTTCTACCACTTGTATCTGACTGTGTTTCGGTTTTTTTGAGCTGATTAGTAGTAGTTTGTGAAGTGTTAGTTAATACCGTCCTAAGAATTGTCTGATTCACCGAGACATTCGCGAAACAGACCGACTGTCGAGGCCAAAACGAAGATCGTCGTACTCCTCCAGTCGTTATTTGGAGATATATTCCGAATCAGAAGTTGTTGCCGCAGCCGCAGGACTGGTAGAGGAAAGAAACGGTGAGGCGGTTTTTGGTCGGACGATCCTGGCTGCATTTCTAGGACCCTTGTCTAATTGCTTAGAGTTTTTTGGTGTACACAGGACTCGAATTTCAGATGGTTCGCTTTCATGAAATTGCATATTTTTGCCTCTGATCACTGCGGTACCATCAAAACCCGCTTTTAGCGTGATAAGTGATTATTCTCTAGTGTACCTATTATGGGCCTAATCCGAACAAAAATTTAGTTAAATTGGGGCTATAAAGGGTTGTCCTTTCATTAGCTTGTTTATCTAGGGTGAATAGAGGTGAAGCACATAGCTGTAGGCAGTACCTAGAGTACCCTTGAAAATACTGCAGTATTCGGAAGCACTTAGAGGTACCACTAAAAAGACTATGATATTAGGATGTACTTAGGGGTGCTTTATAAGATTGCTAGGATTCAAAATTATTACTATGCCCCTAAATCTAACAGACTAAGGATGTCAAGTTCACTGTAACTCTATATTCCATTTTACTATTTTTCAAAATATCGAATCCCCGTAATTTATAGTAGACTTACATAGTTTCTGCCTTTGGAGAAGTAATAGCTATAGGAGTCTTGGTTTAGAGCTAATAGAGCCCCTAGGTTAGGGTGAATATGCTACATAGGTCTATATAGTCTCTTATCTAGGGCAGCTAGGCGCTAAAAAGCACCCTAAAAGAAGGTTAAATATCCTATGATAGGGTTTTGTGTACTGCGGTGATCTAAGATTTCTGTGCCGGAATCCAGCTATTAAAGACAAATTAGTTTCGTGTGTATGTTACAGAGATTTTTTTCTCGCATGTAGTCCAGATTGATTCGGCAACAATGATGTCCTTATGAGTAGTTTGCGTGCCCTAACATGGTACTATACCTGTCGATTTGTCTAGGCTTCGCTTCACAATCACAGATCTCCAATTACCAGAATAGACAATACCGACGACGACGTTTTTCTCTTCTGATAGTCCTCACAGGCGTCTTTGTTGAAATTTCTTCACACTTTTCTCATCTCTAGCTGAGCTACGAGGCCTATGCTTCAACACTACCAATATGCCAACTTTATTGTCGACGAAAAAGTACAGGATAAAATTTATTAGTGACCAAACTATCAAGCTTGATTTTAATGAACTTATAATTATTATCATTCTCAAAGTTTCATATATGATCATGGTGGCTAGAGACATTGCTATCTAGTCTTTGCAGTTTCAATGTATCGTTATCCTGGTTATATTTCAAATATTTTGTCACGTGTATTACCTGGTTACTTGATTTCACTTTGCGCTATCCTGGTTAGTCTCTACTGCACTATATATATAGTAATCTACGGAGCCTTGAGCTCCGTGCGGCTTCCTCACTCTTTCAATACACTCGGTATTTACCATGGTTGACTATCTTCTCTCTATATAGCATATTTTGCTGGTTGATACATCTAATCTTAGGCAGTAGGAAGAGACTTTAGCCGGATCCCTATCATGTGCTAATTTTTCTGTCAGTATTTCCTTTGAACAAAAAATTAAGAAATACGCAAGCTATTAAACACTTCATCGTAGGAATGCTTTTGTGTAGTTTGTAACGAGAATGTTGTAACCACAACTGCACTACTACTGGACGGGAAGTAGCGCCTCGCAACCGCTTCCCCGCAGGCCAACATTTTGCGCTACGCACGCTAACCTCCAACTTACGTCTTGCGTCTGCCAACCTCACCCCGTCACTCATCATGCCCGTTCATCAGCTTTCATTACCATGACATCGGCCGCGAATACTTTCAGTCATCCCACTTCAAAGTTGAAGCAGAAACATGTTACTACGGCTTGTGTGAATTGTCGAACGCGTAAAATAAAGTGTGACGCGGTCACGCCTTCGTGCAGCAATTGTGTGCTTTACTCGCAGCAATGTGTCTATCAATACGGACTCGATAAGAGGAAGATACCTATCAAAGACCGACTGGCTGTTGTAGAGGGCTACGCGAGGCAGTTAGAAGCCTTACTGGCAACCAATAGGATCCCACTACCGCTGGAGAAAGGGCTCGTTCCAATGACACCAGCAGAGCCTCTAAATCAGCAGTCGGTGCTATTGCCAACATCAACACCGCAAGGTCGGCGAAGTTCCGAGACTCTATCCTACCCAAGTGCCTCCCCCAAATCCTCAATTACTTCTTTTCAATCTTCACCTCCTGAAAGTTCATCTCCACTTGTTGATCAGCTTGCAGGCAGTTTAGGATCTCTACAGATTGCGGAAGATGGCCAGCTACGGTTCTATGGAGCAACTTCAAACCTCCATCTTCTTGTTACTGGGGCGCGGAAGTCGAATGGCTCTATTACTTTTCCAACCCCAGATGCTATTCAACGAACGCTTCACGCCGCAGGCGTTGGCCACTACGTTCCTTCAGAGCTGGAAGAGCATCTGATCAAGCTTTACTTCTGCTGGGAAGACCCAAGCATCCACCTGGTACAGGAAGACATCTTCCATCGCGAAAGAAAGAAGTGTAAAGAGTCGGGAATTGGCACAAACAAGTTCTACTCCGAGGTTCTCGTTAATGCTATGTGTGCTGTGGGCGCCTCCTTAACTTCCAGACAGTGCGTGGAACTTCCAGAGTCACTTGTTGAGTTCTTCTCCTCCCGGGCCAGAGCGCTTTTGGACGTAGAATTGGACTCGCCTACGCTCTCGACTATCCAGTCCCTTGGTATACTCAGCGGAGTGGAGTCGATTCGAACACTCGACGCTCGCGGATGGCTGTACAGTGGCATGGCGGTCCGTCTGGCCACCGATCTTGGCCTTCAACTAGACACGCAGGCTTACGTTGACGCTGGAATACTGGACGTTGAAGAGGCTATGCTAAGACATGTTGTCTTCTGGGGCGCCTTTATCCACGAACGCATGTGGTCACTTTATCTAGGACGTCCCGTATCGCTCAATGAGCAGTCTATCACTGCGCCACCCTACGTTTCCTCCAATTATGAGCAGAAGTACTGGCAGCCGTACGTGGATGAATACGAAGATTTTGCCTTTCCGCCCCTCCCAGATCCCATCGAAGAGCTGCACAAGCATAATGCCGCTCTCTGCGCCAAGATGACTAGGGTTCGCGAGACTCTCTATTCGGACTCGGTTCGATCACCCCTAGGAGCTCAGCAACTACACGACTTTGCTTCGAATATGCGATCGGAGCTTCTTCAGTGGCATTCCGACCTTCCTGAAACCCTATTGGTGGATCTGTCATCGGTTTCATCATTTTATGTCCCGCATGTACTGCAGCTCCACATGCAGTACCACTGCGTTATGATCCTCGTCAATCGTCCATTTTTCTCTGCCAATATTGCGAGATTACCAGATGTCGCATTCTCAGACCCTATGGTGGGGCGGCCAGCATGCACTGGATCTGCGAAATCAATCGCGAAGTTGTTGCAGATATATCGAAGGTTGTATAGCTTTCGTCGAATCAATATTCAGGCGGTACATCTGGTCTTCACAGCAAGTCTCATTCACGTTCTCAATGCTTGTGAAGCTACTGAGCCGTCACTCAAGAATTCCGCATGGAAGGACCTAGAAGTATGTTGCCAAGCACTTATGGAAATGGGCAAGGGCTACAAGAATGCAAGAAGAGCACTCGAGGTAGTCAACGGCATTAAGAACGAGCTACTCAAAGCTACCCGTGAAAGCGTCAAGCGAAACTCCATGAGCGCGCCAAGCACGGAATATGACCTTGGAAGTTCGAAACGAAGACGACCGCCTGCTTGGGACGAAGATTTAGCTGATATAGTAGAGGCAGGCTATTCTGAGGTTGGCATGGGGCAGGACGACGCGATTCTTAACCCCGCAATGAACACGATTGATTCAATATTCTGGTCCGAGCTCACAAGCTTAGACTTTCCCGGCTTCTGAGTCAAATCGAAAGAGCTGCAAAGTTTTTTTTTGACAGCAGGAAAAAGGATCACCCAACCCCGGAAAACACCATCAAAGCTGATAAGGGCCTCTTTAACAACCTTTGTAGAAATGACTGAACTACTTGTAATTCTCAAGGGCTGCTTGCATTTTTTGAGGGGCACACGACCCTAGACTCTCATGATACTATCATCTCAATATTTGGTCCAGGCCGACAAGCTCACACTTCACCGGTTTGGACCTACAACCAAGAACTCATACCAATATCTCAAGGGTGGGTAAAAAGATCCAGCAGACCAGGAAAGCAGGGCAGATATTGGTAGAGACCTTTGTTACAAGCTTATAGATATGTTCAAGATTTTTGGTATTTTAAAAAGCGCTCGTGCGTACAAACACTCAATTCGCAATCCTCCCGCCAATCAATCCACCAGTGATAGATATATCAGCACCCGTTGTATACGCCGCTGCATCGCTCAAAAGATAGTTCACAGCTCCCGTGATATCGCTCGTCTCACCTATCCTTCCAAGAGGCGGCGCAGAACTGAAGATTGAATACAACTCTGGTTGTTGCGTTGCGCAAAGCTCAGTCATATCTGTACGGATGAATCCTGGTGATATAGTGTTCACTCGGATATTCCAGGGCGCTAGCTCAACTGCCAACTGCGTCATCAAGATTCGTACTGCGCCTTTCGTCGCACCGTACATCGACAGCCGTTGCAGCGGTATCGTCATGTATGAGGCGATCGAGGCGATCAGGACTAGGCTCCCGCCTGTACCCTGGTCTCGCATGGCTTTGGCAGCTAGTTGCGCACAGAAGTATGTTCCGAGGACGTTTACTTTCAAAAGTCGTTCGCAATCGTCCCACTTATGGTCGAAGAATGATTTATCAGACACAATTCCAGCAGCGGTCACACTATCCTGTCAGCTCCCATTTCGCATATTGAGCAACATCCACTGCGACTCACCAATTATCGATATGTCCGAAGTCTCGAATGATGCTGCCAAAAGTCTCCTCCATCGAGTCCATCTTGGTCACGTCCGTCCTAAGACACATTAATTTCATAAGCATCTGATCATGGAACCAATACGCACCTATAGTACTTGGCTTTCACGCCAAGCTGCGACAGATCCTGCTGGGGTTGATCCAGCACATCCAGTATCGCAACATCACTTCCTGCTTCAGCTGCTGCTGCAGCTAGGGCCAGGCCGATTCCACGCGCGCCTCCCGTGATGACGGTCGTCTTTCCTTTCAAGCTCATACGATCCGCCACTGTACGTTTTTCAGCTGCCGGGATTTTGTATGTAGAAAATGTGGAATTTTTAGATGGATTGGGGTCGACAAATTGAGGTTGCGCAATCGAGAATGCACGATGCATCGGCTGCAATCTCAGTCCATGAGCACAACCAAGTCTCAGTGTACGTCGCGTAAAATGAACGAGGGTCATCTTCAAAATCAATATAGCTACAGCAATCGAACTGAAATCCAAAATATATAACACTTGTACTTCAATTTCGAAACATGGCATGAACTGTATACCCCACTAATGAACACTAGCGCAATGCAAGGACATTTGCCCTAAAGAACGCGGGGTCGACACACCATTGTGAAAACACTCCGCGGGATTTGGATCCCGACGACCATTCGTCCTCTACGTCATTCCACTTTCTTTGATCTTACCCTGACCCAGAGACTTCGTTTCTGCTGCATAATGCCCTCCAGCGGGCAGCAATGTAGCGCAATATTGTACTGATTTGATCGAGCCCTGGTCGGATTGCTGTAGCGGTATCCGAACATTTGCACTGAAAGACATCATCACAGTTATGAACTCTGTTGGTAAGAATATAACGAATGTCAATCTGGATCAACGTTTATCATCAAGTCGCTGTAGATTGATTTCTCTGCCATCTATCTTGCTACCAGACCTCTGACTTGCGTCGAAAAGGGCTCCATTGCGCGCCGAACCATCTCACGAAGGTTTGGATTTCTCCTCCATGCCCCAAGAAGTACAAGAACAACGCCAAGACCATATGTCGTGAAACTGGTGGTGCGTAGCCATCGGCTTAGTCTTTTCAAAAACCACAATTTCGATCCACCTTCATTCAGAAATACTCCTGGGTGGGGGATGAGCGTTTCTTTCCAAAACGTACTCGCGTACCCTGGCCAACTCGCAGCATTCCGTCCATATTCGTTCATATACCAGTTCGAACAGCCAGCCTGAAAGACCGATCCTTTTAGCTGCCCGTGAATGTCGTTCACCCATTGGCTCTCAGATGTACCCTTTACTTCAATGATAGAAGCTTTCTGGTCGAGGAGCGGTTTGAGCAGCGTACGGGCGATGTATTCGATCTGCACCTCACATGCAAAGAGTGCAGAGTTGTGAGCAGGAAAAGTGTTGGGGCCGAATCTGTCATCTCATCAGCATATGGTCTCACGTACATGTTGATGCACTTACAGGATGGCGAAGTTTGGAAAATTGTGGACGTATGAGCCCATATATGCTTGTGCCCCACGATGCTCTTTCCACTGCTGATTCAAAGACTTGCCCTCTTTTCCGATGACTTCCATTGGCGTAAGGAACTTCTGTACTTGAAAGCCTGTGGCTAGGACGATTACGTCAAACTCGTCTTTGGATCCGTCAACATTGACGATGCCGGTCTCATCTATTGCGCGAATACCTTCTGGTACTACATCGAGGTTGGTGGCGTTGAGCGCATCGAGGTAATTCGGATCAAAGATACGGCGCTTGCAACCTAAATCTCATCAGCTATGCACCTCCATTGATTCCACCGTCGTTATTACCCACCAAGCGGAAAATCTGGGATCAAGAAGTGGTGATACTTTTTCGGTGCTCGCGAAAAAATATACTTTTTAGCATGTTCCTCCACGCCCGCCCTCTTCAAACTCGCCTTCACCCCCGGCATATATGTCGATACCAGATCATCATTCTCAAGGAAGAGTTGCAGCCTCTTCCACCTCTCCCATAATGGCAGATACCGAAACGCCCAAGTCTCCCCCTTCGTGAAATTTCGGTTCGGGCGCTCGTGGTACCACTGCGGCGATCGTGAGTACTGCTTCACGTACGCTGCGTCTCCAACTACTGACGGCACGACTTGCGCGGCAGAACACCCGTTTCCGATGATGGCCATGCGCTTGCCCTTGTAGTCGACTGTAT
>BLYF01000101.1:284-20306 GCA_014905255.1 Herpotrichia juniperi
TAGCAAAACAGTAAAAAGTAGCAGCAAAACAGATTTATTCTATATAGAATAAAGATAGTAGCAAAATAGTAAAAAGTAATAGTAAAACAGATTTATTCTATATAGAATAAAGATAGCAGCAAAATAGTAAAAAGTAGTAGCAAAACAGATTTATTCTATATAGAATAAAGATAGTAGCAAAACAGTAAAAAGTAGCAGCAAAATAGATTTATTCTATATAGAATAAAGATAGTAGTAAAACTATAAAAAGTGTTAGCAAAACAAATTTATTCTATATAGAATAAAGATAGCAGCAAAATAGTAAAAAGTAGCAGCAAAACAGATTTATCCTATATAAAATAAAGATAGTAGCAAAATAGAGGTAGCAGCAAAACTACTTTACTTATATATTATAGGCAAACATTTAGCAGCTAGCTAGCTAACTGCGCAATTAGTTAATTTGCTAGATTTGCCTTATTCTAAAAAAAACAATAGTTAGTTAACAGTTAGTTAATAGTGCTCTAGTGTTAGTAACTATTGTTGCTAAATCTACTAGAGTAGTATTATTTGCTAAGTATACTACACTTGCTAAGTATACTATACTTGCTAAATTTGCTAGATTTGCTGCGTTTGCTAGATTTGCTGCGTTTGCTAGATTTGCTGCGTTTGCTAAATTTGCTACGTTTGCTAAATTTGCTATATTTGCTAAATTTGCTGCGTTTGCTAGATTTACTACGTTTACTAAATTTACTACGTTTGCTAAATTTGCTACGTTTACTAGATTTGCTAGATTTGCTAGTACTACTAATACTATAAGCTACGCTAGTTCTAACAGTCCTGCTAATATATATTATAATAATAATTACGCTATATTAAAACAAATATTTTATTTTTTATCTAAATATACGTTAAACGCTGCTTTCTCTATTTTAGAGTTTAGTTGCAACTTTTCTATATACTATAATACAAGACTATTTCTTCTTGTGTAGTGCAGTATAGCTAGCAGCTTTAACTAGTATAATAAAAAGTTGCTACTATATACGTACTTATATTATATAATTTAAACTTATTACTTTACACAATTGTACTAAACTCTTTATTAAACTATTTAATAGTAGCTTTAAAATTCTTATTTTTCTACTTTTTTTATTATAGTATAATTGCTTTTAGCATATTACTACTAGACTTGTTATATACTCTAACTAGTATTATAAACTTATTCTAGCTTAAATTTATAACAATTAACTACTCTTTTAATAACTTTTAAAACTATACTTAATTATTACCTATTGCGTTATATATAGACATAAACTTATATATTATTATATTTAGATATAAAGTTTAATTATAAAATTCTCTATCTTTAAAATAAACTATAACTATATTATATAGCATTTACTTAACGTTAGTATTGCTTTACTATTAACAACTATTATATATATACTACTTCTAGTTCTCTAACTATAAGTCTATTGTCTATATTGTTTAGTAGTAATAATTGCTTACTTGTAGCTATATAGTCTAGTAGTATTAAGCTAGTATATAACTTAGTATAAGTAGCCTTTTATTTAGTTTTTTAATACTAGCGTCTAATTGCTGCGTATCTAATATAGTTCTTTTTAGTTAAGTTACTAGCTAGAATATCTTTAATATTATTATTATTATTATTATCTTTAATAACAATTTTCTTGCTATATTAATCTTTAGTACTTGTATATATCTCTATTTTCTTTTATAGTTCTTGCTAAATAACTATCTATCTAACTAGGCTTAGCTAAAACTACTTATTTTGTATAGCATTGTAGTTAGCTATAGGCTATTAGCTAGGCGTGTAGCATACTTCTTAGTATATACACTTAACTATATATTCTATAAACTATATAGTTATTCTTAACTTATTGTTCTAGTATTTATAAATAGTATAGTATAGTATAGCGCCTATAAAGCCTATTGTATTAAAGCTAAGCTCTATAAAATATTGCTAAGTATAGAATATATTTATAATACTTTATACGCCCTTGTAATATAATATTCTTGCTATTGTTTTAGTAATACTATTATTTATAAATCTCTTAAACTTTACCTAGTAAAAGTATTAAGTATAGGCTATACAACTTATTTAGCTTATATACTTACTTTGCAAGAGTTCTCTAATAAAAAAGTAAAATTAAATAGTAAGTATTTAATACTTGTAACTTTTTACTTAGAATACTTTAACAAGTATATACTTTTTACTTCTTTTCTTGCCTAGTAGATTACGTGTGTATAGAAGTTGCTAGCTAAGTTAAGTAACTAGTAATTATTAGCTTACTATCTACTACTATTGTCTACTATTATATATATAACGTGCGTATACTATATTAAAAACTTAATAAATTACTACTCTAGCTTCTACTAAAACTAATATTTAAGTAGTTGTCTAGATATTATATATTACTCTAGCATATAGTAAGCAATATATTTCTAGCTAAAGTATTAGTATAGTACTACTTTTTATTATACTATTCTCTACTATAAGTCTAGATAGTAAAATCTACTTAGCAATATAAAGTATATTCTTATATTCTAGTAGTATAAAATTAGTTGTATAACGCCTTTAATTTACTTATAGTAGTTTGTTAGGCTGTACTATACTAGTTCTAAGTTATAGTATTTAAGAGTTATTTTATTGCTTTATTATTTTTATTATCTTTATAGGTAAAGACTATATATATTAGTTAAAGTATCTTTTAATAGTATAGATTCTACTCTAATTAACTAATAGTATCTAATACAAGTTAGTTAGTAAATAATAAAAAAACGCTTAATACTATAGTATATATATATTAATAGTACAGCTGCAAAGTATAGAAATTTGTCTAGAGTTAATATAGTAGTATATATACGTATACTTATAAGTTAAGTTTATACGTTAAACGTAACTTAATTATCTAGTCTATTACTTAGTAGAAACTCTAAGACGCTATTCTCTATATTTATATAAATTACTTATTTAACTAACTGCAATAATACAAGCTATATTAGCTAGCTGTGTGTTAATTAGATACAACTATATACTAAAGAAGTAATAAAAAGAGAGGCTTACTATAGCCTAGCTTACTATATTTAGAGATTAAAATGCTGCTTAAGTAGCTACGTTTAGCCTATAGGATTTTCTTCTCTTTATATTGCTATACTATAGTATTCTAGCAACAATAGGTATAGTATTATTATATAGTAAAAAGTATTAAGTTTAGAAGAAAGTAAGTAAAAGAGCGCAATTTTAAAATATAGTTAAAAGTAATTTAATACTTAAGTAACTTAAAGTAGTAAAGCTATATATATAATAGTTATTAACTATTTTTAGCTATTACTTTGCGTCTTCTACTATTAGAATATACTATATATATTGCTATTCTACGCTTGTATAGTTTGTAGTATACTAAGTATTATATTTATTTTTTGTATCTCTATATATTTACTATAGCAGGCTAGTATCTATTGCGTTAATACGTCTGCTATAAACTTAGTATTTAGAGAAACCTATATTTTACCTTTTTTATTTACTAATTAAACTATACCTTCTAAACTTTATATAATATATTAACAGCAAATATAGTTTGTAACTTGTTTAAAGGTTATATCTAAGCTAAGAGTAATTAGATTATACTTTTATAGTTATAGGCGTATATACGTAGATAGTTTTAGCTTAAAGTTATATTATTAACAAATATAAATTTAAGTTAGTTTAAGTAAGTTATAATTAAAACTACACTTTATTTACTATTTTGTTAGAACTAGATAATATAGGTTTAATTATAAACTCTAGTTACTTTAAGCCTAATACTAAGGTATTCTCTATTGCGCCTTACTAAATTAACTTTAAAATAACTAGTATTCTTGTCTACTTGCTAGTGTGTATTATATAGTAGTATATTCTATTTATACTATACTAAAACTCTATATTCTACTTAAGTATACTAATAAATAGATTAAAGCTAAGTTTATTAACGTTAGTTATAGAATTATAGTAGCTAAGTTTTTTAATTTGTTTTATTTTTACTAACAGAGAGCCTATTCTAGTTATACTATAGATAAATATAGTAGAGAATAGTAGTAAGTTATTACTTTTTAATTATAACATCTCTTCTTTTATTGTTAAGTGTTTATATTAATATTTTACTATTAATTAGCCTTCTTTTATACGTGTAGTACTTTTTGCAAGTGCTTATTATTGTATATTGTAGTTATATTACTACGCAAATTGCGTAACTATATTAAGTTGTTTATTCTATAGTATTTAACTAAATACATCTTTAAATCTGCCTAAGACGTATCTTAATAAGTGTTATATATACTCTCTAGCTACTTTTGTTCTAAGTAATACGCCTATAATAGACTAAAACGCTATTTTCTACTTAATTTCTATATATATAGCGTTGTATTTGTTCTTTGTTATATAGAGCGCCTTATATATATAGTAGTTTTAACTATTAGGCGTTTTAGTACTTTTAAGTATAGTAATTTATTATATTAAAATACTACAGCGTATATATATATAGTATGTGTATATATAAGTATATATATATATAGTATATATAAGGCGTTAACGCAGAAAAGGCAAATTATTGTAGTTAGTAGAAAGTTGTTAAAGAGTTATAGCAACTATTAAGTATAGCTAAATATTTAGTGCTAATTATATAATCTTACCTTACTATACTTAGTACGTTTTATTATTAGCCTCTCTATAACTATTAACTATAGTGCTATATACTACTAGATTTACTATTAAAGCGTTAAGACACTATTATCTAAACCTACTAAGTGCTCTTTTATTAGTATAACTAGAGAACTTTATTCTAATATAGTTAAAAGAGTGTATAATATAGTTAAAGGAGTATATAAGAATAATAAAGACTACTTAGGCACCTAATATATTATTTTTAGAGAGAACTCTGCGTTTACTACGCAGCGCTATTACCTATGTTTAAGCTTTACTATAGCTTAATAAAGTAGAATACTTAAATAGTACTAATATTAGAATCTACAACTTAATATATATTACTACTATTGTCTTTTTATTCTATAGTCTTTCTATCTAAATTGTTTTCTTAGGCGTGTAATAAAAGTAGTTAAAGCGTCTAATTACTAGTATACTAGTTACCTTATCTTCTATAGATAACGCCTCTTAAACTACTTGTATTTTTATAACTATTGCTGCTAGGCTGCAATCTACACTTAATTAAAATTTATACTTGTTTAGCCTCTTTTTTACCTCTTAGTAATTTGTATAAGTTAGATAACTCTTAATCTAGAGTACTAAAGCAGACTTTAACAAACTAGCTAGCTATTATTTAACAACTTTTTAAAATAGGTAAGTTATATATTTCTATTACTACTCTTTAAATACTACTCTTTAATATATATAAAGACAACTTACTAATTATTATAACGTGTTAAACAAACTACGCGTTAGTTTAGCTTTTTTGCTACATTACTAAATTTAAGCTAAATTTTATATAGCTAGAGAGTTGTTTAAAGAATACTAGCAAGATTAAGACAAACAAGTTAACAACAAAGATAAATATACTGCTTAGTATTAATTACTGCAAAGTTAAACGTATAAAGAGGACTACGCTACTAGCGCTATATATTAATTAAGTCTGCAACGCTTTAAGTTCTAGGCTTTGTATATCCTTAGCATCTAATTCTATTAGAGTAAAAAATTAGGTAAATATAGCCTATTATATTTATTCTAGTTAATATAGTTATTTACGTAAAACGCGCCTAGTGTATTGCTAAACTATCTTAGTAAATTTTAAGAGACTAAATATATAAGGTAAAGAATAGCTACTATATTATAAAATTTAAATATATATAACAACTATAGGTTAGTAGTAGTTAACTATAGCTAGCGTTTTATAGTTATTATACTAGTAGTATTGTCTATATAGCTGCCTTTATTATATTTAAATATTTTAACAAATGCTTTTTTATATTCTAGCAAGTAGAGAGAGCGCCTAGTATTAGTTTTAAATTCTATATTAATAATAGTTACTAGAAAATAGAGCTTAGTAATAAAATAACTATACACTATAGTAGTTGCACTATTGCTATTACTATTAGCTCTTTTAAACTTCTAGACCTAAACAAAGTCTTTTTGCTAGCAGCCTGTCTTATTCTAGTTAGGCGTATATTGTATTATGCTCTCTACTATATAATCTAGGTTATTATAAGCCTCTTTACTATTTATCTAGCACTAAATAGATAAGTATATACTTACCTTAAGTTTATAAACCTATAAAGAGTTACAGTCTATATTATCTGCGTTAATATTTATAATAGACACATGCTATAGTTTCTATTTATTTACTTAAACAAACGTAGCTACTGCGTCTATAAAGTTAGGCACGCAGATACAACTAGCAACGTTACTAAGTAAGAATACGTTTAACTACTAAGCTGCACTTATAATTAACTAGCCTAGTTTAAAATATAGTAGTGCGTTACTAAAACGTATAATCTAGATATTTATTGTACAATTAATAGTTAATAACAGTACGCTTAGTACGTTAGTAGTTTTATAGTCTACTACAAGTATAGCTAGCTAGCAGGAATTATAGAGGTATATTTATAATAGAAAGTCTTTTTTGTTTATTAAGTAGTAGTAATTTTTAACTATGTTAATATAATATACTTTACTATTTGCACTTATATATAGCCTATCTAGTGCCTTAAACTGCCTAATATTCTCTACAATATAGACTAGTATATACTACTTAGAGAAGTTAAAGTAAAGCTCTACGTCTTTATATTTACTCTTTTTATACTATTAAAATTCTTTCTTTAGTAAGTTTATCTGCTTTATAGCATTTTGTATATACTCTAAAGTGTTATTATTATAGAATTAGTACTAAGCTATTATAACTAAGTTATATATAGCTTGTATAAAATACAGTGTATATAAAGCGCTCTGCGCTAAAAGTAGAGACAAAATAGCAACTAGCTATTTAATAATATTCTTTTGTTTACTTTCTATTTACTAGAATACTTTACTAAATAGTTTTTTAACACTAAAATGCGTAAGTCTACTACTATAATATACTTGCTAAAAGTGTTTATCTAGTTGCACTATACTAGATAACTTAAATATATATATAGCAGGATTGTTTTTTATCTTCTTTCTAGGTTAGTATAAGTCTTAAAGCAAAGTATTTGTCTACTTAAGCGTGTATATAACAAGACCTTTTAGCAAGAGATAAAGTATATCTATTAAAAGCAAGTAGTAAACGTTAAAGTAGAGGTACTGCTAGCTAAAACACTTAACTAAATAAACTTAAGACTTACTACTTTTGTTTACTTTACTCTATACTTGCTTTGCGTGCTGTACCTTAGTATATATTTTATTTTACTACTTATACAATTGTTTTAAATCTTCTTAGTTGTCTAGGTAGACTATATAGCGCGTATAATATTAACTACTTTTTACTCTAGTTATAAAGGCTTGTTCTTTATAATTAGCTAAAACTGCGTATAGAATTAGGTAATATATGCAAGAGTTACTATCTATATAGTAGAGTAAAATACTATCTATAGCAAGTTGCTCTAGAGCTATATACAACTATTAACGTATAGTTGTTTACTATTTAATATTATATATACGCTTAAATATCTGTTCTATAGCATAGTAGTATACTTGCCTCTTTATATAATTTCTATCTAAGTTGTTTTCTACAATTAGTATAAAACTAGCAAGTATAGTACTAAAGGTGTTGCGTCTTCTTCTAGCAAATTATATAAGGTTTCTAATTAAAAAGTATACTAGCTATACTGCTATATTACTTTAATATATAGATAGCTGCGTTTTGTCTACTAATATAATTACTAGAATAACTATAGCTTTTAGTAGTAGCTAAGCCTGCGTTTTCTACTACTAATTAGTAGAGTATAGCTTGTAATATATTTACTTAGGCTTGTTAAAGTTGTTATTAAATATATAGACAAGGGTATATGCTATTTTAGACACAAACAAGTAGTAGCTTAAAATAAATGCTATTAGGCCTACAACGTTTTAATAGAATATATAGTGTATACCTTTAAGCAACTTAAGTATAGCAAATATAATGCTAATATCTTTAATTCTCTACTTGTTATCTTATAAGCTAAATAGTATACTAGATAATAAGTTCTTTTACTTCTTTACACTTTTATAGCTTAGGTTTTTATATAGGGGACGTAGTTTAAGATTATTAAAAAAGCTAGTAATATTACCTATAGTAAAGTAGCTATAATATAGCTAGGTTACAAATATATAATTATATTTCTTGTAAAATATATCTATTATTATACTATTTTTAGTTAGCGTTGTTAAGTATTAAGTAGGTCTAGAATATTATATATACTTAAAAGGCCTTATTCTAGGTAACAGCACTATCTTGCTAGCTGCGCAACTATCTACTATAGTAAACTATTTAGTGCAAAGCTAACTAGCAATAAACTATAGCTCTACTTAAGATTAAGATTAAGTTAATTGTGTTTACCTAACTACTAGGCTAAGTGCTAAAAAGTTATTAAATAAAGTAGCGCGTATTTCCTCCTTAACTATTACCTAGAAGTTTAAAGCGTTGTTAACTATACCTAGGTGTATAGCAAACTCTTTGTCTATATAGTAGTTCTTACTAAAGATACGCTTTAGTAATTTATTTTTACTAAGCTATAAATTGCAGTTTAATTTCTAGTTAAATATAAAAGAGAATATAAGTAGGTTATTCTTTATAGTATACCTTACTATATATTTAGTAAGGCCTATATACGTCTTAAGGCGTTTATTATAGATTAAACAATACTAGTCTATAGCAACTCTTATACTTATTATCTTAGGTAATATAACTGTAGTATAGTAAATACAAGCTACTAAATTTTTTATATTTCTAAATATATTGCTAAGAGAACACTTAGTTCTACTATAAAGCTAGTCTCTTTAAAACGTTAAATATTAGCACTATATACAGCTGCCTTCTTGTAAACTAACTATAGTCTCTTTATAATATAATATATTATATTTTATTTGCGTTAAAACTACATGTATATACTTACTTAAATAGTTGTTATATATATAGATATTTACTTTTATTACTCTCTACGCGTCTTTTTAGTACTATTTTCTATTACTATAAAAAATATAGAAAAGGCACTTCTCTACTTTTTTTCTTTCTTCTAAATTTACTTCTTTTAAGAGTGTTTTACTTACTTTCTTTACTTACTACTATTAACGTGCTTTATAGAGCGTATTTAACTATTATAATAATAGTGCTATAATTTAACTATTCTAAAAAAACAATAATATAGTTTTAATATTTACTTTTACTATAATTCTTTTTAGCTTTTTTACTTTTACTATATTTCTTCTTAGTCTTTTTATTCTACCCCTTGCTTTACTAGTTTACTATAGCGTTATATTGCGTTTGCTAACGCGTTGCCTACTATTTCTTTACTCTTTAACTTAACTTTAATAACAAACACTATAACACTACCTCTACTGCAGCTGCGTAACTACTAGCTTAGCGCAATAACTTTGCCTTGCTTTCTACTATTACTATACTATTGCCTATAAGCTGTATATTTACTAAAACTCTACCTAATACGCTTATATTTTACTGCGCTATTTAAAGTTTAGAGTACAGCGTAATATTACTCCTGTTATTGTATATACTACTATACTTTTATTTATACGTGTACTAACTTAATTATACTATATTGCTTAATTACTACTACTTACTCTATAAAGTATATACCTAAGTTACCTACTTATAGAGCTAGTCTTGTTGCTAACTTGTATATAGTTGTACTATTATCTACTATTCCCTTAAAACTATATTTGCTACTATAGTAGACTTAGGTAATAACAATACGCTGCCTATACTATAGACAACTTAGTAGTATATAGATTATATTCTAAAGAACTTAAATAAGGTTGCTGCTAGTACTATAAAGTCTATATATAGCCTTAACAATATATAAGTAAAGAATTTAATCTATAATTTTACTAATTATCTTAATAACAAAGAAGTTCTAAGTAATATCTAAAAGGCTAGCAATTATTTAAAAAGCTTAAATAACCCTAAAGAACAAGTACTTTTAGAATTAGTATAATACAATTAACTATTCTTAGCTTTAAAATACAAGAATACTAGCTAAGTTTTGCAATAAAAACGCAGTATTCTTTTAGAAGAAGATGTTAGCTAATATAAAAAAGTATAAAAAGCGCAAGCGTTTACTAGAATCTATAGCAGCCTCTTTATATTACAAGAGAAATAAGTAATCTCTCTTTGTTAAGTTAATTAGACTATTAAGCTTGTAAGTAAAGCAGCGCAATACTATAGTACCTCTAAAATTAGCAATATTTACTATGCGTAATAGTTAAACCTAGTATAAACTTGTTAAAATACTACTTCTATCTATAATACACTCTAATTTTAGTAACTAAAAGTTTAACAAGTTACTTACGTTTACTCTATATATATATACATTTAACGTGCTATATACCTAGCTTATAGTAAAGCTACCTTACAACTTTAAACTAGAACAAACTATTATATACGCAGAAAGTAGTTTACTGCTAATTACTAATAATAACAACTTAGTAGGCGCTATTATAACTGCAATAAATTTAAATATATAAGAGAGTATATCTATTAACCTTATTAACCTCTAAGTAGAAAAAGATCTAAGCTTAGGTATATACTTATAATACAAGCAAGCTCTTATAAGTTATAGCTAACAAGTTTACTATATAGATAACTTAACACTACCTAAGCTAGCTAGAAAGAAAGTTAGTTTTTAAGGTCTCTTGTTATTAAAATTAAATAATAGTGCCTAACTTAGCAAGAACGCCTCTAATAAACTTAGAAACCTTATTGTGCCTACGTTTAAACTTTTTAAAAAGCGTAGAAATACTACCTAGTCTATATCTAATTTAAAGTCTACTATATAGCCTAATAAGACTTCTACTAGTTCTACTATACTATTTAATTAAGGTTTAAGAATAATACTCTAGATAGTATTTAAACAAAATACTATAATAAGTATTATAAAAGATTAACTTTGTACACGCTAGAGAGTTATTAAGTTAGATTCTAACAAAACATTTAAGAAAAATAAACTAGGAGATTCTAAGTAGAAGTACTATACAGCAAATAAGTAAGTAAAAGTAGTTAAAGATAAGTAAGCGTAGTTAAACCTATTATTCTTTAGCTTAAAGTAAGTTAATAGTAGAAAATAGTTGTCTTATAAATAAGAAAGCTAATATATAAAATAAAACTAAGAAAGATTTTAACAATGCTACTACAAAAACTATAGAATAGGTTAACAAGACAAAGTAGATTTATAGTAGCTACTTCTAAAGTATTACTATTAAGTAGACTAAGTCTACTAAACAAATTAGCGTTTTAAAGTACTAGAGCCTTAATAATATGTTTTATAAAGGCTTCTACTTCTACTAACTTGTTAAGTTATAGTAGCTATACTTTTGCAAGCTAGGTAATAATAATAGAGGCCTATTCTACAATATAATAGGTATAGAAAAAACGCTCTCTATTAAGCTACTTATAGTTCTAGACGCTGCGTATAGAGAGACATAGTTTAATATATAGAAAGCTATTAAGAATAAGAATAATTCTAAACACAATATTCTAAGTATGCTAGAATTAGAAGAGAATAGTATATACTTATCTTGCTGCAACTAACTATTCTAATACGTCTATAACTTAAAGAGCAAACTTTTTAATAAAACCCTCTATTTAGCTTTAACTATTATTAGTAAATAGAGTATTGCAATAAAAGCATAGTTAGACAAATATAAAAAGCTACTTAGTTGCAGTAAATAAGTTAATCCTTAGTAGGTTAGGCATCTAATATGTTTCTACTAAATACAAGTAAATACATTAAAATTGTGCCTAATACCTACTAGAGACAAAATACTAGAGATATAAACAACTATAAACTTTAACGCCTTTCTAATATTCTACAACAGCAACTAATAAACTATACAAATGTATATTTCTTAAGAGTAAATAGTTACTAAATCTCTAAAATAGCAATATTGCTATTTACTATAAAACACAAACTACTTATATTTAACGCCTAACTATCTAGTACTATTGTTTAGACAATTCTTCTTTATTGCTAATTATAATATATTTTAAAACTATATTATTAACCTACTTAATAATTAAAAATTCCTGCTAGTCTAGACTATAATATCTAAAGGTAGCAAAATAAATAAATATAAAAATACAACTGCAAGCAATTTACTAGTTATTAGCTATACTATATACAACAAATTCTACAATATAAAAAACTCTACAACTTAGTTTGCTAAATTGTATACAAAAATACAAATATTTAATAAAGAGTATTAATAGAAGTTGTTAGTAATATCTAGTACTCTACTAGAAACTAGTTTAGTAGAGATACTAGTCTTTATTGTACTTGCCTTAGACAGCCTAGCTAACCTAGCTATAGAAATAAGTAACTAGTTAGAAACTATAATAGATACTATTACTAAAAAGCGTAAATACTTTACTAAGCAAGATATATACTATAATACTAGTAACAAGTAAAGCTTAGAATAAGCAAGGCTATAGATAAAAATATTAAAGAATAGTACTAGTTAAGCTAAAGGTAGAGTTACTATAATACTAGATAGTAAAGAGTATAAAAACGCTATCTTGCTAGGTACTTAAATACTTAAGCATTTTATAATCTAGCGTATACTTAAAACTTAAAACTTATAAAGAGAAAAAATTAGCGCTATTAAAGGAATATTTAAGATACTGTATTAACTATTAGCATATTTAAACTAGATAACTACTGTTAACAACGCTTGCTAACGTATATACAACGCAATACTTAAGAGTAGATTAGCTAGAAATAGTAAAAGTACAAAAAATATCTAAAGTATAGAAGACTTAGAACTTAACTCTATAGTTAATTAGTTTAAGATAATTGCGTACGCTACTTACTCTAGCTTAGCTACTCTCTGCGCAGCAATAATAGAGACGCTTAGTCTAGATAAGTAGAGTAACTTTAACAACTTGTAAATTAAGGTATATATTACAAACTTACTCTAGGCTAGCCTATTTATAGATAACTGCAATCTAGTTCTAAAAGGCAGCGCAAAGTTTAACAAGATAGTTTAAATATATAATAAAGTACAAAAATCTACCTAGATAAATTCTAAAATTAAACAAGATCTATATGCCTTTTAACTTCTAGCTAAAATTATTATTAGGTTTGTAAAGCTTATAGTTACTCTTATAATATACTTAGGTCTAGTTAGAGATTTTAGAAAAGACTATATTAAGTATATACCTAGTAAACTTATAGCCTATAAAAAGAATAAACAACAAACAAACTAGAAGCGCGTAAATAGACTATTTATTTTAGTTGCGTTAATTAGAGTATTTACAAAGAGCATTACTCTTATAAAGGCAAACTACGTAATTATTCTTAAGCTATAAGATAGAATAAATAAGCAAGACTAGTTTCTATTTAAAGTATTTTGTATTAGATAGTTTAAATTAGTAACTTATAAGTATTTATTCTATAATCTAGACGTATAAGTAGAACTAGCCTTTCTTTTTAAGTAGAACTTTAAAAAGGTTGCTTAATTAGGTGTTAGCAGCAAGTTAGAAAATGCTTTTATAGTCTAAAGTAAGATAGTAAACTAGAAAAGTAGGTACAATATTAAATACTTTATAGATAGGTTGTAGCTTGTCTAGCAATATTAGTTATATAGAATAGAGTAAAATAGTACTTAATAGTTATCTTAAAAGCAATTTTATAATAGTCTAGTTCTTTAATTACTACTAAAGTAATATTAAATTTCTTTAACCTCTATACTATATATTATAAAATTCCTTTGCTCTGCTATAGTTAATGTTTATTAATAAACGTACTACACTATTATAACAACTATATAATAGTATAGTTTTACTAGAATTTTAATAATATATATTTAATACACTATATTACTGCACTTTTACTTATTTTTTTTATTCTATATACTAACCTATTGTCTCTAAACACATTAGCACTATAGAAAAGCTACTGCTAAGTGCTAACTTACTAACCTTATTATAGTTACTTTTGCCTTTTAACTTAACTTTATTAACAAGCCTTGCAATACTACAACTACTGCAGCTACGCAACCTCTTAGCTTAGCGCAACAACTCTACTATGCTTTCTACTATTTGCTGTGCTATTACTTATAGGCTGTATATCTACTAAAACTTTGCCTAACACGCTTATATTTTACTACGCTATTTAGAGTCTAAAGTACAGCGTAATATTATTCCTGTTGTTATATATATAATTGCGCTTTTATTAACACTTATACTAACTTAATTACGCTATATTTTCTAATTACTACTACCTACTCTGCAAGGTATACACCTAGGTTACCTATATATAAAGCTAGTCTTATTGTTAACTTGTATATAGTTGTACTATTGTCTACTATTTTCTTAAAACTATATCTACTACTATAGCAGACTTAGGTAATAGCAATGCGCTACTCTTGCTATAGACAACCTAGTAGTACAAAATTATATTGCACAAAATTTAAATAAGGTTGCTACTAATACAATAAAGACTATATACAACTTTAATAAGACCTACTTAAACAATTAAGTTGCTAATTCTTTTAGTTATTTAAGTAGTACTAAAGTCTTAAGTAATATCTAAAGAGCTAGTAGTTATTTAGAAAGCTTAAAATTAATAAAGAATAAGCACTTTAAGGTTTAAAACAATATAGTTAAATATTTTTAGCTGCAAGATATAAGAATACTAGCTAAGTTCTACACTAAAAACGCAGTATTCTTTTAGAGAAAGATACTAGCTAATAAATAGAAGTAGAAAAAGCGCAAGTATTTACTAGAATTTATAGTAGCTTCTCTATATTATAAGAAGAATAAGCAGTCTCTTTTAGTTAAGTTAATTAAACTATTTAGCGTTACCTACTATGCGCAATAGTTAAACTTAGCGCAAACTTATTAATATACTACTCCTGTTAATAACACACCTAGCGCTTTTAGTAACTAGAAGTTTAACAAGTTACTTGCGTTTACTCTATATATATGCGTATTTAACATGCTATATACCTAGCTTATAGCAAAGCTACTCTATACCTTTCTATAAGAATAAACTATTATATGCGCAGAAAGCAGTTTACTACTAGCTATAGACAACAATAATCTAGTAAGTGCTATTGCAATTCTAGTAGAGGCAAATATATAAAAGGACGTACTTATTAGACTTGCTAACCTCTATATAGAAGAAGTCCCTTGCTTAACTATATATATATAATGCAAGCAAGTCTTTATAAAATATAGCTAATAATAATACTATATAGATATCTTAATACTATCTAAGCTAGCTAAGAAGAAGATTAGTTTTTAAAATCTCTTATTATTAAATTTAAATAATAGTGCTTAACCTAGTAAAAACAACGCCTTTAGTAGGCTTAAAAAATCCTATCGCGCTTTTATCTAAGCCTACTATATAAACTAAAAGGCCTCTACTATTTCTATTGTGCTACTATTACAAGCTATTCTAGGTTTTAAAAAGAATACCTCTAATGCACCTAAAACAAATATTGTAATAAAGGTAATAAAAGGTAGAAGTTTTATATAGCAAAGAATTATTTAGTTAGATTTTTATAAAGCATTTAACGTAGACAAACTAGGCAATACTAAGTAGAAGCATAATATAGTAAATGCGTAGGTAAAAGTAGTTAAAGATAAGCAGGCGTAGTTAAACCTGTTATTCTTTAGCTTAAAGTAAGTTAATAGTAGAGAATAGTTGTCTTATAGACAAGAAAGCTAATATGCAAAATAGAACTAAGAAAAATCTTAACAACACTGCTATAAAAACTATAAAACAAGTTAACAAGATAGAGTAGATCTATAGCAGCTACTTCTAGAGTATTACTATTAAGCAGACTAAGTCTACTAAACAAATTGCTAGTATCTACTTTTACTAACTTGTTAGATTATACTAGCTATACCTTTGCAAGCTAAGTAATAATAATAGAAACTTATTCTATAATATAATAGGTATAGAAAAGACACTCTCTATTTAGCTAGTTCTAGTTCTAGACGCTACGTATAGAGAGACATAGTTTAATATACAAGAAGCTATAAAGAAAATATTAATTCTAGACAAAATATTCTAAGTATACTATAAATATAAAAGAATAGTGCATGTTTGTCTTATTGCAACTAACTATTTAAATGCGCCTGCAACCTAAAGAGCAAACCTTTTAATAAAACTCTCTATCTAGCCTAAACTATTATTAGTAGATAGGACATAGCAACAAAAGCGTAGGTAGATAAATATAAGAAGCTACTAAACTATAGCAACAAGATTAATTCTATATAGGTTAGGTATTTAATATGTTTCTTTTAGATGCAAGCAAATAAATTGCAAAGGTACCTAAGAACTACTAGAAGCAAAATTATAAAAATATAAACTACTATAAACTTTAATACTCTTTTAATATCCTATAATATTAACTAGCAAACTATATAGATATATATTTCTTAAAAGCAAATAGTTACTAAATCTTAAAAATAGTAATATTAATATCTACAATAGAATAAAAACTACTTATATTTAACGCCTAACTGTCTAGCACTATTATTTAGATAGTTTTTTTAACGCTAATTATAACATATTTTATAACTATATTGCTTTTTAACCTAACAATTAAAACTTTATATTAACTTAGACTATTATATCTAATAGCTGCAAACTATATAAATATAAAGATTTAACTACAAGCAATTAACTAGTTATTAGCTGCACTATATATAACAAATTTTATAATGCTAAAAACTTTATAACTTAGCTTGCTAATTATATACAACGTAGAGAATATTTAACAAGAGGTATTAATAGAAGTTGTTATTAGTAATATCTAGTACCTTACTAGAAACTAGTTTAGTAGAGATACTAGTTACTATTATACTTACTATTAATAGACTAGCTAGTACAATTCTAAGTGTTGTTTGTTAAAAATAACGCATACTACAATACTAGTAATATATAGGGCTTAGAATAGGTAGAGCTATAGACAAAAACGTTAACAAATAGCACTAGTTAGAAAGAAGAAAAGAAGTTGCTACTATACTAAATAGTAATAAGTACAAGAACGCTATTGCGCTAAGTATTAAAATACTAGAGCATTTCTTAATCTAGCGCACACTTAAGATATAAAACCTACAAGGAGAAAAAAATCTACGCTATTAAAGAAATATTTAAGACACTGTATTAACTATTAGTATATTTAGACTAGACAACTACTATTAACAAGGCTTGTTAACGCATATACAACGCAATACTTAGGGATAGATTAACTAGAAATTATAGCAAGATAAAAAATATCTAAGACATAGTAGGCTTAGAACTTAACTCTATATTTAATTAGTTTAAGATAATTATATATACTACTTATTCTAGCTTAGCTACTCTTTGCGCAGCAATAATAGAGACGCTTAGTCTAGACAAGTAAGGTAACTTTAATAACTTATAAATTAAGGTATATATTATAAACCTACTCTACGCTAGCCTATTTATAGACAACTGTAATCTAGTTTTAAAAGGTAGTACAAAGTTTAACAAGATAGTTTAGATATACAATAAAGTATAAAAATCTACCTAGATAAATTCTAAAACTAAACAGAATCTATAGGTCTTTAACTTTTAATAGCAATTCTAGTTGTATATATACTATCTATAGTCTATGTTAAAATATATTAATAGTATATTGTAAATTATAAGAATATTTATATTGTATTAATATTAGGCAAACCTGCTAGTAAGTGCAAGGCAAAGCGTATATAGAATACAAAGCTTATAAGTAGATTCTTATTTACAATAGTATCTTGTTTTTTATATATCTATTATTATATATTATATAAAAAACCTCTACAACTTATGCGCTGCTATAGTAAGATACGCTGCGCAATAGTTATACAATAGTACAGCACGTTATTATAAATTAGATATATAGCATTAAATATAGCAAGGCGCGCAAAAGAGAAAGCTATTCTTAAGACTAGAAAGCTAGTATAGTAGTATATTAACTTTACCTAGCATAGCAAATCTAGTAAATCTAGCAAATCTAGCAAATCTAGCAAAACTAGCAAAACTAGCAAAACTAGCAAACAGACTATTATGTAACTGTTAATTAATAGTGCGCAACGTTTCTAAAGTTTAGCTAATAGCTAATTGTAGAGTTGCTAGCTAAACCTACTTAGGCTACTTTTTACCTAATACTTAGTATACTTAAGTTTTTCTAACGTAGAGATTTTAAAGATCTTTAGCTTAATCTTCTTCTTAGAAAACGTCTTTACTATAGAGATATAAGCTAGAACTTTAGTTATCTAACTTGCAGCTAGAGCTTAGTATATAGAGTTAGCAGCCTATATTGTAGTTTTACTGCAGCAGATATACCTTAAGGTAGTTTAGAGAATATTAAAATTATCTTAAAGGGCCTTAGAAACCTATATATGCGTTAGAATAGCTTAAAGTAGCTTAAAATACCTTAAAATAGACTATATACTTATAGCAATATATTCTTAATTGCTAATAAAGTATTAGAAGTACCTCTTAAAGTAAACTCTTTTACTATCTTTCTTCTTAATATACTACTCTTTAAAAAGGTTCTTATTCCCTTTATTAGCAATAGGTATTAGGCAACTAACTTACTTTAGAAACTTGTACTTACTATCTCTAAAGAAGAAGACGCAGCAAGCGCAAATATAGTATATAAATTTACTATTCTCTAAATAATAGTTGCTAACCTTAGTAGAGTTTATAGTAGATTCTAATAGAACAAAATAGCGTAGAATAGCTCTAAGTAGAGCAAAATAGCCTATTTTAAGTTAGTATAGAATAAACTACTACTAAAAGAGAGGAAAGTAAAATACTAGAAAACTACTATAAAAAGGCGCTAAGAGAGTAAAGTGTAGAAGAGAAAGAGAAAAAAGTAGAAAGAAATAGTTATTTATATATATACTAGTAAAGAGCACTAAAAGTAGAAAAACAAGAATTTCTACTTTACTACCTCTACTATCTTACTTTATTTATACTTTTAACTTACTAACACTGTTACAAAATTAAGAATATTTGTAGCAAACTTAGAAGAGCTAGTCTAGCTTAATCTAACTTAGATTAGCCTAAGAAGAGCTACGCTATAAAGAGTTAACTCTAGAGAATTAGAAGTAACTTCTAACATAGCAAAGAGATCTACTTAAAGGAGGCTAATAGCTAGAAAGGGCTAGTATAGCGTAGCCTAGAAGCTTAAGAGCTATAAAGAGGTGTTATAAAGAATTATACTCCTTTATACCTCTTAGGACAATAAGATATTAGAGAGAAATAATATAAAGCTAGTTCTAAGCTATAGAACTCTAGATAGGCTTAGCTAAAAGCTAATTGTTATATAGGTAGTAATACTAGTATTTTCTACTGCTAGCTAGAGCTTAGCAGCAATTTGTCTCTTTTACAATATACTTCTATTCTTCTAGAAGTACTACTTTTAACTATATAAGTATATACTTTCTTATAGTTAACTATTGCTAGTAGCTCTTTATTATAGATATTGTAGTTTCTTTCTACAAGAGAGAACTTGCGTAAGTAGTATTTAGATATTTTCTATACTTTATTCTTGTTCTATATATAGAGAACTTGTTACAACCTAGTCTAGGTAGCTGCTAGACTTATACTACCTAACTATATATAAACTAATTACTCTAACCTTTATAGCTTAAAGCCTAACTATTATGTAAAGGATAGCTTCCTCTTAGCTAAGAGAGCTATATACTATTACGTAATATAGATCTGTTAGTAGATATAGAGCTACTTAGTAGCTTTCTCTTAGCAAACAGAACTATATAGCTACTAAGATATATATAGAGGAACTAAGTTCCTGTAATAGATAGATCTTTGTAGCTATTGCCTAATATACAACCTTATCTTTAAAATTTAATTGTTTAATCTCTT
>BLYF01000102.1:1522-78629 GCA_014905255.1 Herpotrichia juniperi
CACTCCACCCTGCGCGTTGACGTCGGCGTTCTTCTCAAGCAGCAGCTTCACAACCTGCTCGTGGCCTCCAGATGAAGCCGCCTGGAGTGCGTTGCTGTAGTGTCCACCCTGCGCGTTGACGTCAGCGCCTCGATTTAAGAGGCAATCTACAGTATGTATTAAGCCCCCAAGCGCGGCGTAATACAACGCTGAAGCTGGCTCCTCGTTCGGTCTATCAAACCACGGTCGATCTGGTTGGTAAAGACTGTAGCAGACCTTATAGGAGCTTTCCCGAAAACATAATAATTGCTCAATGAATTCTAGCACTCTGTTATCTGTATCCTGAGCCCCTACCGCATTAGTCATCCAGTATCTTGCTGAATAGCGCGCGAAGGGAAAGCGCTGCATGATATCCTTTGGTGGAAGTTCCTGACTGAAGTGTAGTAGATATGCTAGACAAACTCTTGCAACTGCTGCTCTAGCAATAGGCTCTTGGAAATTCGGCGCGATATCGCTATCCAATCGATGCGACATCAAATATTCTTTGACAGAGAAATGTGCCAACTGAAGCTCCACACGATTCTCACCTTCACCGTTTGAATGCCCTGCAATCGAAACAACAGCCACTAAGCTTGAGCAATAACGCGAAATTTCTAGAGGGTCAGGCATCCTGTACTTCGGACAAAAGTATGGATCCCCATTCGTGTCTACGGCTATTGCATCAACAGCCTCCTCGATCCTTAATGGCCTCTCTGAGAACGTTATAAGCTGGAGAATGGTCGTAGCGTATTGCTTGTGCTCTGGAGGAATGGCGTGTAAGATCCTGCTGTAGGTTTCATCCAACGTCTTTGGAAGGGAAGCAAGCGCACTTTCCAAAGTGCGATAGTCTAAACAATTTTCCAGGGCATCAATCTGGCATGCAGCCCATCGGAACCTGCTTGACTTCAGTGTGCCATTCTAGAAAATTAAGAATAAGCAGAAGCTCTACTCACATGCCGTTGGCTTTCAGTATAAGTGCGGCCTCAATCTCGTCCTGAACTTCCGGTTGTTCTCGCCATCTCCTTAAACCATCACCCTGTCTAACCCTAGTGTGAATGTATGCATGGATGTCGCCACTGATAAGATCGCTTTGGATAGGAATCGTATTTTCCTTGTGAACCAGGTCGCTCAACTTCGATTGAATGTCATGCTCCGGCCGACTTGTCACGAGAAGGTGGATATTCTTTTGACACGAGCCTAGCAGATCTTTTATCCATGAGAGCAATCCTTCGGTGTGTGACCCTGTCCGCGTACAACACTCATCAAGAGCATCTAACACAATATACACGTCCTCTAAGGGATCTATCATTTGCAAGAGAACCTGACAAAGTGACTCGCGTCTTGGTTGACGACGTCCATCTTCGCAAGAGGCAAACAGCGAATCTAATCGCTTCCATGTGTTCTCACACCTGCAATAGAGCTGGCTAATAAGGGATCGGACCATGCTGTCGAGTGTCTGCTTGTGGACATCGCTAAAGTTGAAATAGAAGTAGAGGAGAGTTGGAAGGGGAAGGGTCTTCTCCAAATCTTCAACAATAGTGGAACTGAGGATTGTCTTGCCACACCCGGGTATGCCGTGAAGCCACACGATGGAGTTCCGCTGCGTCTTCCATTGGACGTACGCATGAGTTCTCAGGAACCAGAGTCCTGTACCTTCCTGGCGTTGTTGTAAGGCTTTATTGTAGTTTGTAGATGGATCTGATGGCGATAGCCACTGTTCAATATTTCCTCGCCTCTGCTTATATGACATGTCTTGTACAGCAGACCTTGCGTCTTTAACATCGCAACGTATTTCATTTACATCTTCTTTCACTTATTTAACGTTAACAAAATGATCATTATACATAGCGGAGTTAACTAACCAGACAAAAGAAGATCGGAAATCTTCTTCTCCGTCTCGATCTTATTTGGGGGAATTCGGCAGAGAATATCCTTTGCGTATGCAGCTGCTGCCATTGCTGCGTACCCTTGCCACTCCTTGTTCTTATGGGTGTCAGAATAGTCGCAAATGCCTCGAATAACTAGGCAAGGAAACTGGTTCATCAATCCTGCCGCTTCCATCTCAAAGCATAAGACGCCGTTATCCTCTGCTAGTTTGTCCCGAAGCAAAGCGTCCTTCATTAATTGGTTCGCCGAGGCAATCAGACCGTAGTGGATCGCTGGACTATCCTCGTCTTCGGCTCGGTCGTCTCGCTGCCTCAATTTTGACAGATCGCCTCCACAGATCTCGGCGCAGTTTTTCTCATTGTCTAAAGGATGTTTGACTGTAGACTGATACAATCTATCGTTTTCCAGACTGGGTCGCCCATATTTGTTCTGCAGTCTTGGTTTCTGTTCTAGAATATAGTTGATATTCTCATCAAGCTGATGACCGTCGCTCTCATATTGTGCCTTGAGTCCATTCACGGCCGTCCGTAGGACCGTTGGTGGCTGGTTTAAGAAACCCGTTGGTTGGAAGCTCTGATCCTGGATCGTTTTGCCGAAGTCGTATTGAAACACACCACCCTTCCCATCACGAGGGGCGCTGACTACGATATCACCTAGACGGATGTCGTGCTTGGGAGTTGGTGCGCCGCCACCAATGCCAACCATCAGCCCAATTCTGATATTTGGAAAGCTGTGGAGCATGTCCCTTGCGACAACTGCTGCAGAGGAAATACCGTATTCACCATCAGGTAGAACGGCGACAGCGATATTATGTTTCCCAATTCTACCTAGTGTGTAATCGTTGTTGTCATGAGAGTGCACATATTCCGGTCGGTCGTGCTTCTCATCGAGGAAAGCTTGAGCTGCGACGTATTCGGTAGCAATGGCGCAGATCCAGCCTACGGTATAGGACTCGTTTTGTAAATTCTGCTGAGAAGTTTTCTTCAGGACACTCTTTGAGATCACGATCCTTGGTTTCTTCGATTCTGAATAGGCGAGCACCTCATCTTCGCCGGCAAGCCTTTTCTTAGACATGTCTTTGACGTCGTACCGCTGTGCACTGTTTCAGTATTAGAGGATGCCGAAGCGTATTGAGTTATAGACGACACAGAGAGCGCGTGGAGGATAAATCGTGAAGACATTGTCTAAGAGGGCCTCTTATCACCATTCACGATGGAAGGGTATATATACCGTGGCCTGAAGTACAGGGTGATCTAGGTATAAAAGTGGATGATTCTCGTTGGGCTTAACACAGTTAAAAAAGATGAAGTGCTGAACGTTTTATAAATGATCAACCCTCAGTGTATGGAAAAGGTAGTCTTGTAGGTTGCGATCGATTCAGCCGCACGGGCTGAAAGGCTAAGCAGCAGTGCTTGGCTTTACCACTGAGCTAGTGCAGCTACAAACTCATATAGGCATGCTCATAACCCGTCACATGTATTGAATATTGAATTTTGCCACCAGCTGCAGGGAGGACAGCCGACCCGCCCCGGCCATAGGGTTGTGAGGTGGCGATTCTATAGGTGTTCTTAGGGAGTTGACTGGACGCTTGGCCAAGGGTGAGTTGGATCGCAAGGCCGCAGCCCACTTGCCAGGCCTAACAGCTAATATATATAAAATTGCAATGTAGTAACTATTTAAGGCGGGGTTGTTCTGCACTAAGATTGGCAATTGTTTCAATTAGAAGTTGTCGACCTTGGAAAGATTTGTGCGCAATAGTAGGCATAAAGCTAATAATAACTTCCTATTATTGTAATAAGGCTCTAGGATTTGGATAAGGCCTTTATATGTGTATTGTAAGTAGTAAAAGCTTAATAACGGTGCCATAGCGAATAGAGATTGTTTCGCCATAAAAGAAGGCTCTGAGCGAATTAGGCAAGAATACGACAAGGCGAATGTAATTTATAGGTTAGAAAGGTCCTAAATGTTTACATGTAGCCACAGCACGCTATTTGTATACAATTGTAGTAAAGTTTAACGTGTGCGCAGAGCTAGAGTTGCTCGAAGTTAAAGTACCCCTTGTATTTTCCGACACGGTGGGTTTTCCGTCACCCATGGAGGGACGTTACAACAAGTAAATCAGCCGTCGCAAGAGGTTCATCCGTGCAATTTTTCGTCTTTGTCTTAGTTGTGGTGAATGTGTACGTCGACGTAGCCCAGCCAGTCACGCAGACACGCGAAGATGTTGAAAAGGAAGTTGTTGTGTAGACTGTAGTGGTGTCCGGCTGTGCTGCATTCGTCGTAGGAGTTGGGCTTGCACTGCTAGACAGGATGTTGCATGGAGTGCTTGACGGAGTTGGTGATAAAGTGATACTAGTGGGTGTAGCGTTGTGCTCGGAGCAAGTGGTGACTGTGACGTTCTCGATGAGTGTCACAATTCTTCAGCTAGGAGTCAGATTGCCAGTAATCTGGGTACTCGAGGATGTCTTGTCATCTACGTTGTGGACGGCGTTGGATTGTTGGGCGGCTTTCAGATCAAAGGCCGATATGCTGAGGACATGGGTGGCGAACAGGATTGGAAGAAGATAACTGTTCTTTAGCATCTTGAGAATAGACAAAGTGCTTTTTTAAGATACGTGCTCAGAAAATGCTCGAAAGAAATTACTTTGTGAGTGATCGTGTAGATGTTCCGAAGGATAGATTGAATTTAAACGAGGGAATGAACAACTTAAAGCTTGATGTGTAAACAATCGATATTAAAACATAATCAAGCTTAAGACATGTATAATGTCCAAGTAAGAAGAAAAATGCACGCAGCCGCTTCTACCCACAAGGCAAGCAAATCAGATATCTTATAGAAACAGTGCAAACAGTGTAAATAGTGAGAAAGGGTGGATGAGGCAAAGGCAATAGTTCGCCTATCCGTCCTGGAGATGATCGACAAAATTGACTTTCGCGACTGTCAGCCTGGGACATAAATTCACTGAGAATATAGCTCTTCCTCTCCCCTTAGAGGATGGGCGGCTATCGTTCCTAGGGAATGCCGAATGTTAACTATACAATGTTATGATCCACATGATGAATGCGAAGGCTAGCTGGTAGTAAGAAGTGACGAGGATAAACATAAAATGTATAGGAATACATAGCGGGCCGGTCCTTTGGCGCTCATGTTTGGAGATATTCGAGAAACCTAATAAAAGTGGAAGTCGAGACCGAGTTTAGATATGCTTGATTGATGTCACGTGAGTAGTATCTTGCTAACTTGGGCTGAGCCGAGTTCCCTCCCCAAGACAATAACAACAACAACATCATCTTGCATCACCAACATGAGAGATGCAGTGTGTACAAACTTGTTTTTATTTCAAGCTTACTAGTGCTCATCCTTTTTTCATAATCATACTAATCTTTTCAGTGCTCGAGGCGTCGAAATTCGCAGCGTAGCTCACTAGAGTATCGCTTATAGGTTGACGGCGGTCCTGAAGTTCTTTCCAGCGTAAATGGCGTTGTCGCCGAGCTCCTCCTCGATGCGGAGAATCTGGTTCAGCTTGGCCAAGCGCTCGGAGCGAGCGGGTGCTCCAGTCTTGATTTGTCCTGCGCGCAAACCGACGACAATGTCGGCAATGGTGACATCTTCGGTCTCTCCAGATCTGTGGGAGACCATGACACCCCAGCCAGCGCCAAAGGCATCTTTCGCGGCTTGGATGGACTCGGTGATGGTACCGATCTGGTTAACCTTGAGTAAGAGGGCGTTGCAAGACTTGAGCTCGATGGCCTTCTTGATGAAGGTAGGGTTGGTGACCGTAAGATCGTCACTAGGAACTAATGTCAGTCGAAATTCACCGTTCGCAGCTATTTGACTTACCCAACGATCTGGAAGTCAGAGGTCTTGTAGAAGTAGCTCCACGCCTCCCAGTCATCTTCACCGAATGGGTCCTCGATGCTGACAATCGGGTACTTCTCAGCGAGAGACTTGTACAGATCGGCCAATTGCTCGTAGGTGAGCCACTTGCTCTTATCACTCTCGGGGTTCTTGAAGTCCAAGTCATACTTCTTTGCCTCGGTGTTATAGAACTCGCTAGATGCAACGTCCATGGCGATCTTCATCGAGCCGGTATATCCAGCCTCCTCAATAGCGTCTGTGATTAGATCGAGTGCCTCCTCGGGCGTCTGGATGTCCGGAGCGACACCACCCTCGTCACCAACGTTTCCTGCGGACTGGCCGTACCGCTTCTTGGCAAGGGACTTCAGTTTCTGGTAGACTTCGGATCCCTGGCGCATGGCTTCGCTAAATGTGGGAGCTTCACAAGGAACGATCATGAATTCCTGGAAAGCGAGACGGCCACCAGCGTGGGAGCCGCCATTGAGGACGTTCTGGAATGGTACGGGGAGGACGTATGGCTTCTTGGTACCAGCGAGATCCGAGATGTGAGCGTAAAGCGGGACGCCCTGTCCGGCATTAGCTCATGCTTCTAGTAAGACGAGTTACGTCTGCACACCTTCTCGGCGGCCGCAGCCTTCGCAACAGCCATGCTGACACCGAGGATGGCATTCGCGCCGAGCTTGGTCTTGTTCTCTGTGCCATCAAGTTCGTTTAGGAACTTGTCCACGGCTGACTGGTCCTTCACATCGAGCTTCGCTTCGATGAGCTTAGGTGCGATGATATCATTCACGTTGGCAACGGCCTTGGTGACACCTGGATTTCACCAGTGTCAGTATTTCAATCTCTTCATAAGATAAGATTGTGTGGTTTCATACCTTTGCCTCCCCACTTCGTCTTGTCTCCATCGCGGAGCTCGCAAGCCTCATGGGAACCTAGACTACGTCAGTGAACTATCCTTTGCTAGCAACTGGTCTGCGGATAGGACGGGCGCACCAGTAGAGGCTCCAGAGGGAACGATGGCTCGGTGAAGACCGGTCTCGGTGACGATGTCAACCTCGACGGTCGGGTTTCCCCGAGAGTCGTAGACGGAACGGGCGTGGATCTTGGAGATGGGCATGATGACTTGAGATTATGGTGTTAGTGGATGGTAAGCTTCGGGAGAGGGAAAGGATTTATATATGAGGTTTGGTGATGTCAAGCGGCAGAAGGAAGGCTGTAGTCATAGGAAAAAGCACCCCCATCTCGATAAGCCCGCGCGCATCAGCTCACAGTGCCAGTTTGTATTGGCAGTGCACAGAATGGGGGTTCGAAAGCGCTGTGGGATGACGGAATCGGCCGCGGACGAGGCAATTAATTGGATGTTTGACTTACGTGCAGAATTTGATGGTCAGGCTGTTAGAGAAAAAGCTTGGTGGAGTGGTGGAGTGTCTGGGTCGCTCTTGTTGCAGAACGAAAATGGTTGAGGGGCAGCTTGGTGGGGTTGGACATCTGCTGGGAGTGATGATGCAGCATGTCCCGCCTCGCAGGAATGGCCAATACGGTGTCCGCGGGCGTGGAAACGCGCAAGGCAGGCGCAATTGGCACCCTTCACAAACAGTCAAGATGTTTCAAGTCAGCTGTTTACATGTCCTAGATGAAGCACAGCTCCTTGTCGCCGCTGTCTCGTGAAGTCGTTAGACAATCGGCACATGATTGGCCCAAATGCTCTCGCCGGCCAAATCCGGCTATTTGCTTCTGATTGGCTGCGCAGAGTGAACTTAATGCTCAGAGCAAATACCAAACACCACAAAGATGCCAAGATGATGGCCCGAGCTTCATGCTTCGCGTCGGTGAGTGCCTGTCGAGCTCCAAACACCACATCGACCAAGTTCTTCTCCCACGACCTTTCTGATTGTCTTTGAACTTTCGGACTCCCTAAATTTGCTCCGAAGTCCCTCCATCACCCCCAAACCAGTGTTTCCGTCCGCCAAAGAACTTCGCCGCCAAACCCCACCATAACCACCACCACAAGCTACATTCATCATGTAAGCACTCATATGCTACCACAATGAAGTGTTTCTGACACATATCTAGGGAGGTCCTTCTTGGTATCACGGGTAAAGACTTCACTATCGTCGCTGCCTCAAAAGCCGCCATGCGAGGAGCCTCAGTCCTCAAGGCAAACGATGACAAGACGCGCGATCTCAATCCCCACTCACTGATGGCATTTTCTGGTGAAGCTGGTGATACTGGTACGGAGCAATGCTGAACTTTGTCAATGCAGAGTCTTTTTCTGAACCAGCATGTCTGACCTGGGCCTCGCAGTGCAATTCGCCGAATACATTCAAGCCAACATCCAACTATACTCTATGCGCAACAACATGGAGCTGTCACCTGCCGCGACCGCGAACTTCGTCCGAGGAGAGCTTGCACGAGCGCTGCGATCGAGAAAGCCGTACACTGTGAATCTGCTTCTCGGAGGCTACGACTCCATTGCGGACAAGCCTTCGCTATACTGGATCGACTACCTGGCGAGCTTGGCTCCACTCCCATACGCTGCACATGGATATGCACAGTACGTTACTGTGACTAAGACTGATACTGAACCGGTCTAACATCTCACCCAGATACTACTGCCTCTCCATATTGGACAAGCACCACCACCCCGACATTGACTTCGAACAGGGCATGAAGCTCTTGCGCATGTGCACACAGGAGCTGAAGAGGCGTCTTCCGATCGACTTCAAGGGAGTTTTGGTCAAGGTGATAACGAAGGATGGCATTCGAGTGGAGGAGTACGCAGACGATGACAAAGTTTCAGTTCCGTGAGGAAGGAAGATGACGTCGGAATCTGGATGACCTGATCCTAAGTGTATACCACTTTACGCAAGACGTGCCCCCAGCTCCTCTGGATGAGGATGCTGGAGCGCAGCATGGGGACATACATACCAGGAATCAATAAAGGCAGAAGCACCTACCGGGTTTGAAAATTCTGGATGTGCTAAACCCACCCGTTTAACATGCAATACTATCTATTGATGATGCTAATGACTTGGTCTATGCACTGTTAAAGACAACGCAATCCTTTTTATAATATATGCACCTTCGTCCGTCGTTGCCGTCAAAATCGCAAGTCCTGCCGATTCCCACTAGCCGTATCCATCCTCGCGTCCAGCGCCCGGGCCCCATCTTGGCATCCCTATAAAATTCTCTTCGCCCTCGTCCTCCTGCTTCCTTCTTCATCAAAAAGTATCGGAGCCTGCCACGACCATTAGCATTATCTCATGCCACTGGTTGCCAGTCACTACGGTGGCGTGGCTCCGTAGAACAACATAGCTCCTGTTAGGAAACTATCGTCTCGTGGGTCGCCTTTACTGGCGGCGATGGGGCAGTGGTGTCGAAATTATGGAGTACATACCTTTGTACAAGAATGCGATAGTGGTTTCGCATGAGCGCGAACGGCTTTCTAATAAGACTTCGGGCCTCGAGATCTGCAGCATCGCTGCATATGTCGATCAGAATACGAGTGCTCCGGCGTTGTATGCGTTGCAAGCTATAGCTGGTTCCAGTCACGACTGCACAACATCTGGCAATCGTCTCATAACTTCGTTCAATACCGATGCTACTGTTTGTCCACATCTTATTCATGATCCTGCGATAACATTGTCCACTTTATCATGTTCGTATCGGTGAACGGGAGATTTCCACCTTACCATTACTCCCTATATATATATGTAAACGCATATGATCCCTGTATCAACCTCACATCCCCTTGAGCAACAAACACAACAGAATAGCGTAGAGCTCTAGTGGTTCAGTGCGATATGTTGTGGAGAGACAGGTCAACAACCCTTGCGGGGTAAATTACTCCGCAATCATGATGCCTACATTTCTTACGTTCAGAACGCAAGGCAAGTAATTACGGACATGTAAAAGGGCGATTATCCCCAGCATACATTCGTACTCATTCCCCAAACCTCAATTTTTAGTTTTGAGATAATTTAGATCCTATTTCGGCAATTCCCACCCCGCATTGTTGAATTACACTCTAGCTCCTCGTCTCCTTCCTTCGGGAATTCCTACTCATCTTTTGAGTTCCTTACCATCAAAACCCACTATCTTGACATTTCCCACCTGAGATGTCCGACTTCGACCAAAGCAAGGCCTATGCGGCGCAAGAAGATACGTTCTTCGATGACGGCCGCGAGATCGAATTGCTACACTTTGTGTATTCACACCCAAACCTCGATAAGATACGGGGCTCGCCGAAGGAGGTGCTGGCTGCTATCGATGAATATGGACGGACAAAGAAGTATTTGATGAACGTAGGGGAGGCGAAGGGGAAGATTGTGACGGATTTGATTAAAGAAGTGAAGCCTAAGACCATGGTACCTACTACTCCTCATCAATAGTAATTCTGATAGTTATTCTGATTAGATACACAGGTCGAACTCGGTGGCTACGTAGGCTACTCCTGCATCCTCTTCGGCTCCACGCTCCTCAGCTCCTCCGGACCTTCTGCCAAATACTATTCCCTGGAACGCAACCCCGAATTCGCAGCCGTCATCACCTCGCTCGTTGATCTCGCTGGTCTCTCGTCCACTATTAAGGTAATCGTTGGTTCCTCGGACGAGTCTCTCCACCGTCTCCACTCCTCGGGAGTACTGACGAAAATCGACCTCATGTTCCTAGACCACTACAAGCCCGCCTACACCACCGATCTCAAGCTGTGCGAAGAACTGGAACTGATCGGACCGGGCAGCGTACTAGCAGCAGATAATGTCATCAAACCTGGAAACCCCCCATATCTGGAATATGTGAGAAGTAGCGTGGAAGAGAAGAGGGCTGCAGCGCAAAAGTCGGAGGAGGGGGAGAGTTTGAAAGGCATTGCTTTGAAAACTGTGAAGATGTATGAGCAGAGATATGGAGATGCTATATTCAGCAAGAGCAAGGGGAATCCGAATCTAGTATACGAGAGCAAGTTGATTAATAGCTTTGAGCCGACGGGTGTGCCGGTAAGTTAATATATCTGTTCGTCAAATCATAGGGTGGAGAGCTAACCTCGACACTAGGATGGAGTTGAGATCACGAGATGTGTAGGCGAGGAGAAGTGAGACGTGAAGGAAATACGCCCATCTCTGAATGTCCAAGCTATATTCTCCGAAGATTAGAAAAGCCTCCTGACGTGTACAACACCAATTTATACGGCTTCCTTGACCGCTCAGTTCCTTTCAGGGAGAAGCATACAATGATATAGCTACCCTAGAAAGCAAATAGCTTAAAGTATGAGCGAATTTAAGACCGAACGAAAGAGATTTCTAGTCGTCTCCGCCATGCACATATTTATCTCGTCGTGTTCCTGTTGTCTAAAATTCGCCCTCCTTAATAGCAGTCCTCAGCAACCCCTTCTCCAAAATCCTCTCCTTTAGTGCCACCAACTCCCCAACATCCCAATTAGCCCACACAAACCTTCCGTTGAGGAACGCTGCCTGCTCGGTCGTTAGCCAGACAACAAACTGCGCCGTCAACCTCCCATCCGTAACCGTAAAGAGACCGTCCATGCCACTCTTATAGTACATTTCCGTCCTCACAGCGCCCGGATGCACAGAAAAAAACCGAGCTTCCGTCTCGGGGACATCGACAGTAAGCATTTCCATCAGCCGTGCGACGGCGAGTTTGCTGGCTGCATATGCCGAGAACTGCGGCGGCATGATTTCATAAGCACCCATCGAATTTATCGTCACGACGATGCCTGGTTTGCTCGCGGCCTCATTGCCTTTTACGAGCTCGCGGCGATGGCGGAGGAAGCGCTGCGTAAGCATTGCCGTTCCGAGAACATTGGTCGTAAACGCCGTCCACCAGTCCTCGATCTCGCCGTCTACGAAGTTCGCGGACTCAGGAAGGTAGCCGGCGTTATTCACCAGGATATCGAATCCTTCTCCTTCACCCAACCCGTCGAACAGCTTCTTGATACTTGCTTGCTCGTTTATATCGACAGTCTTGTAGGATATCTTTGCATCTGGGAATTTGCCAGACAGATCTCCGGCGGTTGATTGAAGTAGTGCCTCAGTGCGTCCGGTGATGGTGATGGAGGAGGCGCCCGCTTCTGCAAACCCATGGGCGATGTAGCTGCCTATCCCTGAGCCGCCACCGGTGATAAGGATGGATTTGCCATTGATCTCGGATGTGAAGTTCGAGGGTGAGAGTGCGGCGTAGGGTCTATAGCGAGAGGCTTTGATGAGGTGGGATGTCATATTAATATTTTGTAAAAGGATTGGGAAGAGGTCTTTTGTTAGAAAGAGTGTGTTGGTTTGTGAGAGTAGCATGCGGACGTAGTTTGGAGCTCGTCTAAGGTACCAATGCGCTGGTAGAAAGGTATGTACGAAAGCGGTTGCATGAACAAGGGTATGCATCTATACGTGTCAGTCTTGTTGGCGACTGTTGTATTTGGGCATGTACATTCTCTTGGAATCCCACCATGACTTGTATATTTTGTCTTTCATCTAAACTCTTAGAGCTTCCCGGGATTATCTTGGATAGAGGGATATATGGAGGATTAGTGTACAAGTTGTAGAAGTTCGATCACGCAAGGCAGCCTTGGAAAATATGAGTTGATGAAATGCAATCACTGGTCCCAACCTTGCCATGTCTATCGCATTCTACGATACCTTATAACCCGATATGCAACAGTTTCTAATAAGCTAATATTTTTTTGATTGGCATGCACTTGGTCACTCTAAAGGACTTCACGAAAGAGAGCGATGGTAGTTGTGCTGAGGACTACGAAATTTCCGGAAGAAATGACGATGAGGAGTCAAGGGTAAAGACAAGATCATCGCAGCAGAGAAGATCTGATAAAGAAGAGTGACAGAACGACACATGACGGAAATATAGTATTAATTATGGGTCAATGTATGCCTGTATTCTACAAAGCCAGACCCTTCCCTATGTCCCAAATGCACGGGTATGTCAGGGAAATAAAGGAAGTGGCCAAAATCTAAGCACATTAAACATGCCAAAAGCCCACTGCAGGATTACTAGCATCCGCATTACCTGAACCTCTGCTATCTACTACGTCCGTCAATAGTTCGTGTCGTGTCGCGAGTCTCGTGTCCATGCCATAACGCCGTCAAGATGCCAGTTGCGAATCTACCTATCAAATGAACTCGACCATGATGGAGGCTCCTCCGAGTTTAGCTTCTCCAATCGTCGAGTCTAGCGATTCAAGCAGATTCTTGCCCATACTCACAAGGTCAAATTCTTCGCCTTGCTTGCCTTCCCAAGGGTTCTCAGCCTTGATCCACTCATATAGCCTTCGGACAGGGTCAGCAAGGTTAAACCTCCGCACGATAGGCCTTCCGGAGGGTCCTCTGAATTGAATGCGAGCAACGACCTTTGCGTCTCCAGCTGGGGGTTCCTCGTGTGGACTTAGGTCGGATATTTGTGCGAACGGTGAATCTGCAGCGCTGTTGGTTGCTGTCTCGGTCGTTTCTGGCTCTTCTTCTGCCTTGGCTTTCCCTTTGCCGCTTGAGGACGACTCTTTGGTAAGAGCATCTGGGTCGTCATCCTTGGGACCCGTGGCATTGTCCATGCTATTTTGCAGGGCCATCTCCAACATCTCTTCCTCCGTCATGCGACCCACGTCGACCTTCTTGCGTTCAGGTTTCCGGTTGGCGACGGGGTTCTTAGCATTAGCCTTTAGGCTGTAGCGGTCGAGGAACTCGTGGAGTTGTGCGTGGAATTCTACTGGGTTTGGGACTGGTGGACCAGACCAGACCTTGACTTGCTCGCCTGTCCGGGGATCAACGATCGCGATGTGGGGATACGCGTCCTGACTGTCCCGGGCGTGGAAATAGTAATTTATATACTGCTGGCCGCGGGGGTCGTCTTTAGCGTACTGCATGAAGATGAAATTCTCCCTCACAGTAAGTTTGATGTCATTGTTCTTCCAGATGTCCCTGTTCAGAATCTGGCAGTCGAAGATAGCAGGGTCCTGGATGTTTACGATTATCCACTTCTGTTGCTCCTTCCCCTCGTCTCGTGCCTTGTCCCACGACTGCTGAAACATCAACTCGAAAGGTGGCCGATATAACTCCGCAAGCATGTTAGACTTATTGGAGGATTCGGACGCACCGCCGGTTGCAGTGGCCAGTTCGCGACGTCGGGCACTTGAATCAGCGCCGGTACTGTCCCACACCGAAGCTTGTGTTGTGCGTTGGTTGAAGATACCTGGTCGGGCTCCTACAAACGGTTGATTAGCTTTGCACGATATGCTTCCTGCAAGTTGTTGCTCACCTGGCGCACGTCGACGAGCCAATTGCTCTTGGACCATCGCATCTATGTCCGCTTCCGATTCCTGTGACCCCCAGTTCGCTCCTGGCCCGACCAACGTCTCAGTCGTCCGCTGCATGGGCGCACGAACGTCTGCTTCGGCAGGACCGCCACCGCCATACATCTCTTCTTGCAACCGACGTGCCATCGCTTCATCATCCTCGACTGCAGCGTTACGTGCAGGCGGTGTGTTGCCCTGTGTGTCTGGACCAATATCGGACATGTCCTCATCCGAGTCGATCTCGATGGGTTCGTGGGCTGTAGAGGCATTTGCGGGGGCTGACTGTGTGGTAGTAGCAGGGCCGAAATCGAGATTTGGGCTGTCGAAGAATAGCTGGATTGCCTGTTCGAGGTTGTTGTCGGTCAGGCTCAGGTACTGAGCAGCTTTTTGCGGGTCGCATGAGGTGATAGCGACGAAGTTGGAGATATCCTCGTCCATGTTGAGAGTGATGGGCTTGTACAATTCGGAGCGTGTCTACGAAAAGGGGTATTGAGGGGCGGTACCGTGCGATTCTAGCTGGTGGGAAGCTGGAAGTTGCGTGGCGGGCGGTTGTCGGTGGAGGGGTATTTTATGTAGACATAAACCGCGGGGAGGCAAAATTCGAAGCGTGCTCGGAGCTAGAAAGGTAGCGAGCGCGTCGAGCGACAAGTGGCGGACGCGCAGGCGGCGAAGAATGGGCGAGGAAGTGCGTTGGGCTGGCAAGCGTAGCTGTCGTGGACAAATGTTGACGCGGGTAGTAGTGAACGCGAGGAGGGTCGTTTGCTGCCAAATACGATCGAGACTGCTTGGTGGTACGGAGAACGCTGGTGGAGTACGGGCCTAGAGTGGGAGTAAGTAGATAAACACCTCGAACTTTGTTTTTGTAGGCGGTGGCTAGCTAGGCAGAGGCAGACTGAAGCTTTTACGATTTGCGGTGACGCAGTGGCTCTTGCCTGAAGCTGCCCGTGCACGCGTCCGCGCCAAGGCCAGTGAATTGGCGGCGAGAACCTCCAGGAAGGCGACGGAAAGAAACGTGACCCCGTGTCTCTCAAATCCATACAGCCCGAGAAGCCGCGCACCATCGACATCTGCCTGTGGCGCATGCCTTAAATATCACATCTCGGCGCCGCCGAGCCTCTCTCGCCCATACATTTCGAACATCAACTTGCTTTCTTTCCTTCCTTTCCGATATGGCTTCCGAACCAAGCCCCGAGGCCAGGGAGCTTGCCCTCGTTGGAAAACTGGAACTACGTATAGGTCTTGCCAGCTCAGACAAGAAGCTCGAAGACATTCTCAAGCTCTTTCTTGCGCCTCTTCTACTCAAACTCGGCTCGGAAAGCGTGGCCGTGAGAAACAAAGTAAGGCTATTCCATACCATATATACGTCTATCTCATCCTATCGCTTCCAAGCCAAACGCCCTGGCTTTTGTGTGTCTTCTGAGAATGTGTTTGCCACGAGGACTGTCAAGAACCCCAAGAGGGTTATATTTTGAGATAATGGGATGTGGATGTCGGTTCTTGACTTCCAGTTTCTTCACTTTATGCAGTCTTGTTTCTTTGGATACCGCTAATTGCGGTTTGTTTTCTAGGTCATATCAATTTGCCAGCACATCAACACTCGTATCAAATCACCGTACGCATCTTCTAAATCATCTAGAATTCTCTAGCAAAACTCTCCCTGACGTAGTATGTAGAGATATCAAACTTCCAGTAGCTGCGCTTTTGAAGCAGTTCAAGGAGAATGCCAATGTCCCGCTGATTCGGCATTTCGACATCCTCTATATCCAGCAAGGCATTTCACGTCTACCGATTGCTGATCGACTAGAACTACTACCTATCTTGATTCATGGAATCGCTGCCGATTATTCGAAGTCCCCACAACACGCGTCACAGCTGTTTCACTTGATCTTGCGTCTTCTGACACATTTCAAGCTTCCTTTGCGAGGCAGTAAAGAAGATGACGAGCTTCGATTATTACTTGGTTTAGAGGATGAGGACGCCGCCTTCCTGTCCCTTTGGTTTGGGAAACTACTGCTCTTCAATATCGTGCGGCAAAACACCCCTGAAGCAGCGCCAAAATGCCCAGGACTATCTGTTGAAGAATACAAATTCCTTACTTTACAAGGGAAACCAGATGCTTGGGATCCTAGTTCAAGCGCTGGTCTGAATTTGACTGAGTCGAAAGCCCTAGTCACCAGGTTCCTTGCCAGTGGCATGTTCACTGATGACGAGAAATTTTTACCTGCACTGTTCGCTTCCGCAGATACAAATTCGCGGATCTCAGATGTCGGAGATGATATCCTTAAGCGTGCTATATTAGCTAAAGATCTCGAAGATTCGAAGCTCATAGAGGCTCTGCTTCAACTCTATTTCGGCTCGTAAGTGTTTCCGAGCTTCGCTTGCAGCGAGGCGCGAGGCTTCCAAAAGTAAGACAAGCTAACATAACCTAGCACTACACCGGACGGAGCTCTACCCGTCAAGATTCCACTTCGAATCAAGATCATGGGCATTCTGAGCAAGTCCGTGGCATGCACAGCATATCCAAAAGAGATTGCAAGAATGGTAGAGGAAGGGCTGTTGTCTCCAGAACTGAACATTACAAGTCGAACCACAGCTGGTAGAGAGGCTTCGAAATTCCGGTCGGCCATCTTCTCTCTCGTAAACTTCGTGGCTCGACATGGCGCAGCCACTAGTCTTTCGACAGTGGCCGAGAGCCTCGTAGGCAATTTAAGAGGCTTCATTCAAGACCAAGGCTGGCCAACGCCAGATAGTGATCAAGACATGGAGCTCCGCGGCTATGGATATGAAACTATTGGATTACTAGCAAAGGCTGCCCCTGAAAAAATCCTCCTGGAGCCTACATTGTCCCTTCTTGAGTGGTTGTTTCGATCTTTGCAGGAGGACGCATCAGGAAAGGATGTAGCAGTTAGCATAGAAGAAGCACTCTCTTCTGTGTTGGGGGCTTTCACAGCATCGTTCGATACGTCCATTCAACACACGTTTCGACAAGTTCTTCTCAGATATTCTACATCCAGCCTTCCTAGCCAGCCCGACGGCGCCAAGTTCTCAAGGAGCACCCGTTACGTCGCTACAAGATTTGCCAATCGATGTTTGCCTTTCGACGACGTTTTGGCAAGATGGATCGATATCCTTGCAGTCAGCGGAGGTAGCAGTGAGAGGCATGAAGTCATTGAAGAAGGCAAGAAAGGACTAGATCCATATTGGTTTAGGATGTCGAACTCAGTCATTGGTCCGGAGTCCGAACAGTACCAGCTATCTTTTCCTGATTTTGACAAGCTTGTTAACTTCATCTTTATCGAGCAGGGTGAAGATGAGGATGATATGGACGTAGATGGCCAAGATGATGTGGCTCGACAAGTTCAGGCTTTTCATCAGCGCTACGCCCAATCACTACCTACCGTCATCGCATTCTGCTCACAGGTTGCTATACATACGGCTCTGGCTGAGAAGGATATTCAGAATGAAGTTACTGAAGATTGGGGAAGGAAGTTGGAAACTATGTTGACTACGGATCTTCGCGCTCGTCAAGCATTCCGAGCATACGCAGCGGATGATCGCCATAGCCATTCTTTGGCTATACTCTTGAGAGCCAGTTTCGATAGACTCACTCATGATGCTATGACTGACGTCGGTGAAATTGGAACCGCGTTTGTTCGTCTCTTGTCCTTGTGTCCAGAGAAAATATGGCTACAAGCAGATTTACTGAAAGACTTCCGCGCTCTGGAGCCCTCCATACTATCCAATCACCCAGACCGAAGGATTGCAGCTGCTCACGCATTTGGGCTGCTCACTACCCATCCCGATTGCGACGGCGAGCTGGTCAAGGCATCCCAAGCATTGTTTTTCGACAAGGTTAAAACGTGGAAGACTGCTGTGGGCGGTGAAATCAATCAGATTAGTGGTGTTATCGTTGCACTTGGCTACTATTTCAGCCGCCTGCACTGGAGATGTAGCATCACACTCACGGACGATCACCCAGTGAATCAACTGCTGGAGACACTTGTTGCGATTCTCGAGGATTCAAGGGACGTGACGCTCAAAGGCTCAGCCTTCGTGTGTTTCGATCAACTGAGTCTTTTCTATGTCATCAATCCTTCCAGCATTGCTCGATATTCAAAGTTTCAGGACGTCATTCAACAAGTTTTCGACGCGGCAAAGACGGGTACCACAAATGCAATCCTTGCTCTTGGACATATGTCCATGATCACCGAGGAGACCAAAGCTGTCGAGAGCGCTAATGCCGAGCAAAAGACGGATTATGCCTTTGTTGCAGAGAAGTTGCACGAGTTGCATGAAGTACGTCAACCAGAAGTCCAGTTCTCGGTTGGTGAAGCTTTGAGTTGCTTTGCTTCGGGTTGGGATTCTAAAGCCCTAACAGCAGAACTCGACATCGAACATCCCAATCAGCAGCACGATGCATGGGACTCCCCGCCAAAGACTCCCACAGGCCCGAAACGCGAAACTTCTCTGGCGACTCTTCTAGAGAAAACGCTCAAGGGCTGCCGGCAGACCAAACCCTCTTTGAAGAAAGCATCAGTGATCTGGTTGCTTTGTCTTCTCCAATATTGCGGGCACAAGCCAGAGATCCAAAGCTTGCTGCCCCAATGCCAGACAGCTTTCAAGCTCTGTTTATCCGATCGAGATGAAGTTGTGCAGGAAGCATCCTCAAGAGGTCTTGGAATCGTCTACGCAAAAGGAGACCGTCAACTTAAAGACGATCTGGTTCGAGATCTTGTCGGCTCATTCTCCTCTGATAAGTCGAAGATGTCCGGAACCGTCGACGAAGATACACAGCTGTTTGAACCTGGTACCTTGCCAACTGGAGACGGTTCTATCACGACATACAAAGATATCCTCAGTCTGGCATCCGAGGTTGGTGACTCCAGCTTGGTGTATCGCTTTATGTCACTCGCCTCAAACAACTCTATTTGGTCAAGTCGTGCAGCGTTTGGTCGCTTTGGTCTCAGCAACATCTTCTCGGACTCTAGCGTGGACGGGTATCTCGCGGAAAATCCTAAGCTGTATCCTAAGCTCTATCGATATCGGTATGTTACCACTCAACGCACTTGGTCATATCACTAACAGTTCTTCAGATTCGACCCCAACCCAAATGTGCAACGCTCAATGACGGATATTTGGAACGCATTAGTCAAAGACTCATCAGCAACAATTGACAAGAACTTTGACGCAATCATGGATGACCTCCTGACTAGCATCCTCACCAAAGAATGGCGGGTTCGTCAAGCTTCTTGCGCTGCTATTGCCGACCTAGTCCAGGGGCGGACTATGGAGAAGGCAAGTCCAACCCCTAAGCTGTAAAAATTGTTTGGCTAACAACTTGTAGTACGAGAAATACCTCAGCGACATATGGGACAAATGCTTCAAGGTCATGGACGACATCAAGGAAAGCGTTCGCGCCGCTGCTCGCTCGCTTGCTCGTGTACTGACTGGTATCCTCACACGCTCTCTTGAAGCTGGAGATTCTGCACTCAAGAACGCTGGTGCTATGCTCTCACGAGTTCTACCGTTCCTTCTTTCTAGCTCTGGACTCGAATCCAGCGCCGAAGACACACGAAACTTTGCCGTAGTGACCCTTCTCCAGATCGTAAAGAAGAGTAACGCAAAAACCCTGAATCCTCACAGCCCAGAGCTTGTCGAACGCCTGCTCGGCCTGCTGAGTTCTCTCGAGCCGGAAGCAGTCAACTATATTCATCTCAACGCCTCTAAGTACAACATTACCGAGCAAAAGCTCGATGATATGCGCCTCCAGAGCGTCCGCTCTTCCCCCCTAACCGAATCCATTGACCGCTGTCTCGACCTTGCCGATGCCGACACAATGAAAGCTCTCATCCCGCACATTGAATCCGCAATGAAAAATGCAGTCGGTCTGCCTTCGAAAGTTGGTTGCTCACGCATCCTCGTCACACTCAGCACACGCCACAATTTCTTGTTCAAGCCGTACGCAGATGGGTTCCTAAAGCTAATACAGAAATATGTACATGACCGCAACGATACCGTCGCGTCTTCGTACGCTGCTTCAGCAGGCTATGTCGCACGTGTAGCATCAGACAAACAACTACTATCTACTGTTGCTTTCTGCCAGAAACTGTATTTCAGTTCTGAAGACGACAAGAGCCGTATCGCAGCCGGCGACATTGTTCTCTCCATCTCCAAGAATGCCGCTGATCGGTTCACATCCCTGTCCTCTGACCTACTACCGTTCGTCTTCTTGGCTAAACACGACACCCACGAGACGGTGAAGAAACTTTTCGAAGATACATGGTCCGACAATGTCGCGGGCTCGCGTGCCGTCCTACTTTATCTCAAAGAGATCGTCGCCCTCGCCGATCAATATTTAGAGTCTCAGAAATGGGTACTCAAACACTCCGCGGCCAAGACGATTGCGGACTCCATCATATCGATCACACCAGGTACCGAGAAAATTGACGTAGCTAATGCAAAGATCATCTGGCCTGCCCTCGATAAAGCCATGGGTGGTAAGACCTGGGATGGCAAAGAGATTGTGCTGGAAGCTCTCGTCCGCTTCGTCGAGCGCGGTACCAGTCTTTGGACTGAAGATAGCAAGGTGGCGAAGCAAATTGAGAAAATCGCCATCCGAGAAGCCAAACGGACGAACAAGCCATATCGGCCATTTGCCTTAGAAGCTTTGGGCAAGATCGCAAAAGCAAGGACGGATCTGGAGATCTCCAGTACTGTAGAAGAGGTTGTCGCAGCTGTGCTAAATGAAGTCGTCAAAGACGAAGATGATGGCGAGAAGATGGATGTCGATGGTGGGGAGGTTATGAAAGATGTAGTCCTGTATGTTCCCCTTTTTCCCTACACCAACAAACGCTAACACCAGATACAGCAAAGAGAAGACCCTCTCGACATGCGTTTCCGCGCTTCTTAACTCTCCTAACCCTTCCAAACTCTCCCTTACAGGTATCTCGAAACGGATATCTACGCTGCTCCCTCTTGTGGTAAAGGCAAATTCCACGCACGACAAGAACGTGCACCTCACCACTTTCACATCTCTAAAAGACCTTTTCGAAAGCTTGCCAGCTGATCAGCCCCTCAAAGAGGAGGGAATCAAGCATGCGCTAGAGAAGATCTTGTTTGATACCAGTTTTGAGGGGCTGCCGGAGGCGATGCGGATGAAGCGGGCGGAAGCATTGTTTGCTGTAGGGAAGGTGAAAGAGTGTGGGTGGGTTGTGGAGAAGGTCAGGCCGGAGGCTGAGGGGGGTGAGCGGAGTGCGTTTGTCAGGGGGGTGTTAGGAAAGGTTGGGAAGTAGTAAGAAGTATGAGCTGGTAGGGAGGAGGAGTAGAGTGTTATAATAGGTAGCATAGGCAGAGTAGATAGACGCTGTGAATCATGCTTTTTGCCTGGCTATGTGTGTCCTTTGTCCCAAGTGTTAAACTAGATCAGGTTGGCTGACCAGCGTCATAGATGATTGCAAAGTACTTTTTGACGGACACAGCAGTGCTTTATCAATTGATCCTTTTTCATGTGTACTGGGACTCTGTTCTCCCGCTGAAAACCTATCTCTCTTCTTCAGAAGCCATGCGTATCTAGGACTGAACCAACAGCATACACCTCTCACTACAATTCCCTCGTATCTTGTAGAACCATGTGTACCCGCAAGAGTTGTCCGTGTGCTAGGCATCGCACTCTTCACAGACAGTCACACAAATCGCAAACAACGTCGCACGTGGTAAATACATAGACGGTACCCAGAAAATAGTATCATTCACTTCACTGGTGAAGCTGCTTCTCAATAGGACAATAGAAGCACTTGGCTATGACTAATCTAATCAAGGTCGCTTTTGCTCTCACTCGACGTCGCCAGCTCTCTTCCTCTTTCTCAACCTCGAATTTCCTCAACCGCGACTTTTTGGCAACCATAACACTGCGTCACCGCGATACCACAGTTCAGCAACGACATCGCATCTCGGTCATCTCACTGTGTCCCACGACAAATATCACTTGTTGGCCACCACAACCACTCATCAGCGGCCATTGATCATCGGCGATGCCTTACAATAGTCGCAACGGTCGGAAGCGTAGCGCCCCCTTGGATGCCACCGCCGACTCTTCGCGTCCATACAAACAGCGCAAGTTTGCCCCCCACTATCGCCCGCAATATTTCCGCGCTCGAAATCCAGCTCCCATTTCAGCTTCGGATCCTAATTTAACCGTGGATTCATCGCCGTCATCGCCGTATAAGAAGATCAATAAGACTAAAAACCCCGAGAAGTCCGTGAAGTCCAAAGTCGGCATATTCGATCTCCCCCAAGAAGTCCGCGATCAGGTCTTTCACGAGGTCTGGAAAGTGACTCCGACTCTCACTGTCAATTACAGTCCAACCAAACCTCTCACCCCGCCTACCGTCACAGGGAAGTCCTCCATCGATACTATTCAAAATGACGAGCCCGATATTATGGACACTGCCCCAGTTAGAAAATCTACCGTCATTACTCGGAACAAACAACCCACTATCACTACCCAAGACGGCCAACCCACTGTCACAGATACTACTCAGAACAATTCATCCACCATCACTGGGGTAACCGAGCTGAACAAAGCACCTGCCGTCCCCAGTATCACTCAAACAAACGACATATCTGTCCTCCCTGAGATATCAGCGGTACATTCGCTCAAGCTGACTGTTCACTACAATGGCGGCTTTGCCTGCGCTCAAGGACTCCCCACCTGGCTTAAGACATCTAGACGTTTCTTGAAAGAGGGAATGGAGCAGATGTATCGAAAAGGCACATGGACCTGGGAGCCCCAATACAAAGCTGAGTTCACTGCGCAGCATGAGAAGGAGAAGGCCGCTAAGGCCGCTCAGGCTGCTAAAGAGGCTGCCGATGCCGCTGAACCATCTGAAACACTTGTGGCCACTGAGCTACCCGATGTCATTTGTGCATCTAAGATAACTACCATTTCTAACGCATCTGCCAAAGCACCCGCGCCATTGAACGAGAATGGGTCAATTGAGAAACCCATCGCCCCTGATTTAATTGAGATCAAGGTCACCAACGATGGAAAGTATGAAATTGGCATAAAGGACAACACACACAAGAAGGACGCCTCTAAGAAAGTGGATGACATCACGAAGAAGAAGAGTAACGGCGACGACATCGAGATTGAGGACTTCCGATTTCTCGCTCCCTCCGCCGCTTGGCACATGACTGTCAAGCTGGGCAGCCTGGACTACAAACATGACATCAAAAAGAAGGTCGCCACAATCGGCATCCAAGAGCGCAAGAGGAAAGACCTCAACGTTCTAGTCGACGCCGCAGCCCAAGGCGAGAACCTTAAGTCATTGCGGGTGAGATTTGACCATGGGCAGACGAGGAAGCTCAAGCGGAACCACGGCTGGGCCGTGAACCTCGCGGAGATCAGCAAATTCAAGTCGCCACACCTACAGAAGGTGGAATTTCAAGTCATCAACGCTCGGCGATTGCGTGCCGAGCGTTACGTCCCGGGAGATCCATATTTTACGCAAGCTGAGCGGAAAGATGCTCTCACGAGACCTCAACTGGAAGCCGTTCTCAAAGAAGCTATGCCAACACCTCTCGAGAATGATCTGAAGCGGGAAGTCTATGCTAGGGGACGATTGATGCTAGGTGGCGAATGGAATGATGAGAAGGCTGGAGTCTGGTGTGGTGATATGAAGATTGAGGAGGTGGATTGCTGGCAGGGTTCTAGCTGGAAGTTCGAGTTTTGCAAGGGTGGGCCGGTGGACACATCCGTTTGAGGAGGATGACGCGGTACAGACCTTACACTGAGACGGATATCTTGCACGGTTATTCTACAGGAGGATCCTGGATACAAAGGCTGTTTAAGCGTTTTTTTTATAAGGATTTTGGCGAAACATCTTGGAGTCACTACGTCAATATATATATTTGTTTATATCCTGGTGAGTGTACAATCATCACTAGGAAGCACTCTATCTATAAAATTATATTTACCTGTCACGTTTCTTAACTCATTCAGACTTCCAGGAAGCTCTAGATTAACTCTCTAAAAATCTAATATTAATGTTGATATCATGTTCTTCCTCTTTTCAGTGTCTCTGATCGAAAGATTTCTCAGTTAGGACTAATGGTGTGAACCTCAATTCAACTAGACTTCTCTCAAATTCGCTTGCCCAACAGGATCTTCCCTGTTGAGGTAAATATAATTCACCAGCCGCTGTTTACGTCAGCACGAAATAGCGGACCTTTGCCTGTATAAATAATTCTTCAACCCACCTCACTCCTTCTCACTAAGAATATAACTTCATCAAGGAAGTCTCAGTAATTGTATCTATTATGATACCTACTGTTGTTGCCTAATAAAGGCAGTCCAGGCGCGTAGTTGCTTACAGGTCTTGCTTTCGACGACTCAGATTTCACTGCGTTACTCGCGCTCGGGTTAGTAAATCGTTATGGCGAGCTTATTGATATGTAATAATGAGAATACACAGCCTCTAAAACAATCAGCATATCGGAAAAGGAAGAGAACGAGACCGAGACAATGATCGAGCACAAGAGCAAATCTCTGAAGAAGACCAAGTTCAACTTCTTCGGCTTGCCGCATGAACTGAGGGACACAATATATCATGAGCTCTAAAACAGAAGTTCATTATCTTCTTTGACTGCCTCGGCCTTCTTTTAGAGGTGCGATACGACGGTCTCGACCACGCTCATTACGATGGGCTTCGCCTCCCTACCTGGCTCCCTAGTCGACAAAACAATACTTCAAAAAGGATAGAGCAACTCTGTTACAAAGTTGAACTGGGCTAGAACTTAGGGCATCGATCGAACAGGTGCAATAGGTCACACAACTTGGGCTTGTTGCTCAACAACTTCAACACTCAAAAAATAATTCATCAACATCACTATTTATCGAAATCAACATATCGGTATTTATCGGAATCAATTGCAAAACAGCCGTTATATCAGGGTCGCTATCGATCACAATAAGCAAGGAATCGAGAATATGCCCAAATCATGCCAGGTCCTAACCTCAAGATATTGCAGTTATGCATTAACTCTACATTGGACCAGAATATCAGCCCGGCAAGCCTGCATCTTCTTGGGAAGTAGACTTTTCACCAGTTCTTCAACTGCCACTACCAGTGAAGAAAATGGAACTGGAGCTTTTCAACTTCAACTAGCTCTATGTAGGTCCAGACGATGGCCCAAGCTGTTAGAGACGAGGCTATTCGCATTGGTGACTTAATGGTTGGAGGAAAGAGGGAAAAGTTGTTCATCGTCAAGAAGAGTTGCAAGAATGTGCACGGGGGTACCGAGACAGGATGGCTTTTCGAGTTCACCAAAGACGACTCTCCGCTAGGCATGGTAGAGCTGGAAGAGATGGTGGGATAAGCTTTTCGGCAAGGGAAAATAGTGTGAGAAGATATCTCATACACTGCGGGAAGGATATGGGAGGCTAGCCATATAAATTTTATCACTGCCTTATATTAGTAGTAAGAGTAGGACTGCTGGGATAAAATATTTTCTCCAGAGTAAAGTCAACAAAGTAAAATCCTTTATCGTCTTTCTAAAACTTGCTATATTAAAGCAGTGGAAGATTACTAAGTTTTACTTATTTTAGCACAAATAGCCAACCTTAGCCTATACGAAGTTCTCACATATCAAAGGAAGGAACCATGTTTGCGATTAGAATTTGTCAAAGGCGGTAATACCAGCAAGACAGCCTCAGCAGTGATATACAAATACCTCCACAGTCTTCTCAGCTATGTATCCGCTTCTAGAATAGTATGAAGCCTGTATTCAAATACAGACAACTAAATTTGCCTATTGGGTATGTGAGAGAAAGGATGGATAGTGAAGTACTATATCCACTTAGACTTTCATACGACCAATATAATTGGCCTCCGGACTTTCAGCCCTAACAGTTTCTGCTGCTGGTGTCATTCTTGAGCATAAGCCTTCACTTGCTGTATAATCTTAAAAGCTTCCTCGATTGCTTGATCCACAAGCATACTGAAGCTGAAGGACTTTTCGAAGTCTATACGTCAAGATTATGAATGTTTCGCGTGCTAGAATTGTTGATGTTGGTGCGATTGAAGTGAAACAAGCTCGTGCCTTGCGTCATTAGGCAGGGGCTATGTTAGATGAGCACTTATTATGAAGATGACATGCGATGAGAATCGTATATCAAGGCTACCGAGTTACTATGGAGGAAGGCTATGGTATATACATAGGTCCGAGCTCCCAAGCAGGGACTAAGTCACCTGACAAGCTAGAACCATTGGTAGCTCCTTCCACCTACAATACTCATCTTCTGTCACCCATTTTCTCAACCGTAACCTCAAGCGTTATCAGGATCTACCAAACTTGCTTCAAGCACATATTAAAGCTATCAGGTGCTGCAAATGTGGTAGTGTACTTTGCAAGTGCATCTTTCACCCGCTCACGGTATTCAGTAAATTGGCCAGAGTCTCACAAACTCACACCTACACAACCTCAGTCCTTCCAGCGATAAGAAAACATCCAGATCCTTATTGTGTGTATCCAATCAGACTGACGTTGTTCTCGATTGAACTCACAAGGCTATAGTCACTCCCAACCTGAGAAATGCCGGCAAAACTCGAAAAAGCGGTGCCTACCAACCGAAGCATATTTCCATTCTTTGGCCTTCCCCGCGAACTGCGTGATCAGATATATGATGAGCTCTGGAAATTCACGCCTTCTATCACCTTGAAACACGGAGGCCTCACTCTACAACTACAGTATAACGGCCACCATCACCACGGCGAAGATCAACACCTCCCGATTTGGCTTTTGACGGACAAGAAGATGCTCAAAGAAGGAATTGATCAGTTTCACTGCAAGGATACTTGCGTCTGGGACAAGGAATTTCGCTTGCGCAGTACAACACCAGAGTCTTCCCTACTCTTTCCATCTGCCTTTCGAGACATCACCATCAAGTACTTCTATCTCGCCTGGACTTCAGACGTTATATTTGACGACCAGAACCAAGACTACCACGACCTCGAAATTCTCGATATGGGCCATCGATATAGCAAAAGCCTCCAACAACTGGGCAGGCTTGTTCACGGATCTTGCCTTAGGGTCCTGCGCTTGCACTTCATGATTACCCTTCTTAGGCCAATCACGCGGGGCATTATTTCCTGGGCAGTAGATTTGTCGCCAATGCTTCAGTTCCCAGCGCAGCTCGAGGAGATGGAGGTAGTGGTACATGTGCCGAGGGAAACTTCCAGATACACAGACATGGCCCTCTTCAATCGTGACATAACTCCGCTTTTGAAGCAGGAGATTGCAAGAGTTGGTAATCTGTTGATTGGAGGGAAGGCGAAACTGAAGATCACCGAGAACGCATGTGGAGAAATATCAGAACTGGATGGAGTACAGAATGAGTGGCGCTTCGAGTTTGTGAAAGAGAATACCGAGTGAAAAATCGATTGGGCGAGAGATCAATTTGTGAGATGGAGTTACATGAAGAACCCTCCTGAGAATGATCAATTGGTAAAATATCAGGGCGAAGAAGGGCCTATGCTTGAACATTTGACTTGTAGCATATGGTTATCTGGATAATTGAGCTGAAAACGGCATGGAGTTTATTTCCTTTGAGCAGATTACCCGCGGCATAGTGTACCACGAGGCGCTCTATGTTCCTCGGTTTCTTTCTTTCTCGACCCCCTTCTCCTGTACTCTTTCCATCTGACCCATCTCTATCACGCACTAACCCCCGCTGCCACTCATCCCTATCCAACTGAAAACTCTTATTCGCCTTCCCTCGAACCATCATTACAACTAGCTTGCTAACCTCCTTCTGGATCATCTGATCAAGTGCACTCCCACCCAAATCCTCTCCAGCGATGTCATCTTGGAGCCCCAACAGCACACTACACACTACCTCTCAAACCTCCTCGGTAACTATTGAATGTGGCTGATGTTCCCCTTCAATTTCGCATTCCCTACCCTAAACCTCTTTCTAATGATTCCAAAATTTACCGGCAGTTTTTATGTTAGTTGATACTCGAAAGTGACGTGCGTGCAAAGGGAGATGCCCACCGAGATGCTTATACACAGTCCACGACGTGCTTGTCAATTGAGCTCTAGGAATTAGGGGCAAATCAATGTGTACTCGCAGCTTCTGGGGCAGGCGTAGATTGATAATCAAAAACAGAAAGGCTGAAGCTGAGATTCCCAATTGATATTTTATGTGTGAAGATAAAAGTAATTGTGTCATTGGGCTCCCCTCGTCTCTTTTCTACCTTTATGCAGCTGATCGACACCAATGAGCTGGTGAATATAACTAAATTACATATAGGGTAGAACAAACATCAAGGTCATCAGGGGATGTATGTATATTACCGAACTACTCGACTACCTAGCTATAGTCGTCGATCCTATGAGATACTCACACTAATAATCTTGATATCATCCTCTGGCTTCTCCTTATAAACCTTCGCATTCTCAATCCTATGCACAACATCCAAACCCTGAATCGCGCGCCCAAAAATCGTATGTTTATTATCCAACCATGGCGTCTTCTCCGTAGTAATAAAGAACTGACTCCCATTGGTATTCGGCCCCGCATTCGCCATGCTAACCGTGAACGGTTTATCATGCTTCAGCGTTGAAAACTCGTCCTCAAACATTTTGCCCCATATCGATTCCCCGCCTGTACCGTCGCCCATGGGGTCGCCGGTTTGGATCATGAATTTACGGATCACACGGTGGAAGATTACGTTATTATAGTAACCATTTTTGGAATGAGTGACAAAATTTTCGACGGCTTTGGGGGCCGCCTCTGGGAAGAGGCGGATTGTGATGTCACCGTGGGTTGTGTGTATTGTGGCGGATGTGCCCGTGGCGGCTTCTTTGGTGTCGGCGGCGGTCTTGGTATTTATGTTGCGTGGTTTCTCGTTTTGGATATCGCGATCAGATTTTGTGACGCTGTGATATGTTAGATGGTGGAGTCTGGGAGAAGAGGGATGGATAACTTACGTGTTGTCGTTAGTGAACATATAAAATCGGACCTTTCCAGATCCGGTGGTGACAAGCATAGCGTCGCGGGCTTCTGCTTCTTGGAGCAGGGGATTTTCACTAGCAGCCATTTCGACTGTCACTACACCTTTCTTCTCAGGCTGACCTTGATATAGAGTGAGGTATAATGGCCGGAATGTCTCCTCTTGGCCGTACATCTTGACAACGCGGTTGGTGAGCGTGTTAATGACTTTGACGCCGTACATCGAACCGTAAAGGATGAAGTTGCCCGTCTCGTCGAATATGACGTTCATTCGGGAACGTATCGAGGGATTGTCAAGCTCACGTTCTATCCCTATCCTGCGGCCGAACTCGATGTCTTCGAGCTGTTGAGGTGCGTTACCGACTTGTTGCATGTCCGTGATGGTCTCGATTGATTCGTCGTAGGTCCGGTGTAGCTTTCCAGAGGCGAAGTCGAAGACTCGTACTTTGCGATCCGGAAAAGAGAATGTGGCGAATTGGTGGCCAGTTGGAGATATAGTAAGGGTTGAAGGTACGCATTTTGACTTCTTGAACTCGAAGAGATTCGTAGAGCTCTTCATCTTGAATACGTTGTCAGGTTTCTCGTAATTCTCACTTGGTCGCCAGTATTCGACCATGCCCCCCTGGTCCACCGAGACAACACAATCGTACGTATTGTTGTATGCCATCAGCGACACTGGCATCCTGTGTATGCTCCTTAATGTTTGCAACGGTTCCTGGTTCTCGCCTCTTCCATCGTATATTTGTATCCAAGAATTATCCTCCGACGACACCGCCAGTAGCGGAAACGAAGCACCACGACCGTGGACCCAGCATACCGCTTTTGGTGTATAATCCATATTGAGCACAGCCAACAGATCGAATGTGACCACATCGAAAATCTTCACCGTGTTATCCGTCCCCGTTGTCGCAAAGCTCCTGCCATCTGCACTGACGCTCACAGATTGGATTTCCCCGTCGTGTGCCTGGAACTCTTTCACAAATTCAATGCCTCCAAAATCCTTCTTCCAGAATTTCACCACGCCATCAATCGAACTTGTGATCAGAAAATCGGTGTATGGGGTGAAGGTGGAGAAACAGAGCTGGTCGCGGTGCATCAGGGATTTGAAGTAGCGGCTGGCCGTCGGGAGGGCTGCGACGTAGAGTTTTTCGTAGGGAAGCTTTCTCCTTTTCTTCTTGGGTGCAGAAGATGGTAACGCGGGACCAAAGTCATCGTCATCGTCGGAGCTATCCTCTGTATGTGCATGAGAGATTGTTGCGCAATGTGAGATGTCATGACTTACCAGCGCCGGCGTCGACGGCAGTATTTGCAGGTTTGACCTCGTCGTCTTCTTCCATTTCTGAGCGAGACCTTTTTCCCGGTGTAGGCGACTTCATTCTATCAAGATCCATAGTCGTGAGTGCGAGGTCAAGTACTGAGGAGCTTTGCGACGTTGAATGCTGTGTCTGCCAAAAGATTGATGAAGTTGACTACTGTGGCTGGGCAGGCACCGGTGGCTGACACGTAATCACGTGCAGCGACTCCTCTCACCCGCGGACCCGGCTTACTATCCTCCTCTCAGTATACCGAACGCTGGACCGAGGAGAAACACAACTCAACGGATGATGAAATCACATCACTAATCTCTTTGATGCATGTGATGACTGTTCTACTGAATTGATAAACTTATAAACACCAAATTCGTTCCGTGACTGTAGAGACATGAACTAACTTCGCATTTATCAATCACCATGAACAGAATCCACAAACTCAAGCAGGTCTACCCATGGGTTCAAACACCTCTTGTAGTTGGGGCACCGATGAGGTTGATCTCCCTTGCAGATCTGGCTGTGTCGATATCTAGAGCTGGTAAGTTCGAAGTAATGTCGTTTCTGCCTTTCTATATCATCTTTGGTGCTCTATCTTTCTCAGGTTTTTTCAACCATGAATCCGATAGCTCTTCACAATACTTCCATTAATTTTCTACGCATATCCAAGTCGTCGTATCGAAAGAAAACCCGTGGACTGTGTTTAACTATAATCTAACAATTATGCAGGAGGCATCGGCTTCATAGGCGGCGGCACAGACTCCAACCTCGAAGAACACCTACTCCAAGCCAAAAAGCTCCTCACAGAATCACCCCTTCCTACGCGATCAAGCACACTTTCCATCGGTGTGGGCTTCATCAACTGGGTAAGTTGATCTTTGTTACAAGGTCACTTTCGTGGCATCCTCCACCTCTTGCATACATCAGCCTATCAGAACAGCCCCGAAATAATGGAACCGAACGCTGACCATACCTCAGGGCTCTTCATTATCTACCGCTATCCCCGTCATCCAAAAGTACAGACCAGCAGCAGCCTGGTTCTTTGCCCCCACATCCATCTCCTCGCTTGTGGAATGGACCAAAGAGACCAGGAAAGCGAGTCCAGATACTCAAATCTGGGTGCAAGTCGGAAGCGTCTCCGACGCTTTGTCCGTCGTCAAGGATGTGAAACCTGATGTACTAGTAGTTCAAGGCTCAGATGCCGGAGGTCATGGCCTCGCTCTAGGTGCTGGTGTGATCTCGCTCGTTCCTGAAGTCGTCGATGCTGTCGAAGCGCTTGTGGCAAAGGAAGGCAGGAACTCCCCATTGATCATTGCCGCGGGAGGGATTGTGGAAGCCAGAGGTGCGGCCGCCGCATTTGCGCTTGGGGCTTCAGGTGTAGCTATGGGGACGCGATTCCTCGCATCGAAAGAGGCAGTGATTGCGAAGGGATATCAACATGAAGTTCTACGGGCAAAAGACGGCGGGCAAACGACGATTAGGAGCAAATTGTATGACAACCTGCGCGGAACAACTGGATGGGGCGAGAGTTACGATGGGAGAGGAATTATCAATAAAAGTTATGGAGATGCTGTAGCAGGCCTAGACGAAAACGAGAATAAGAAGCTTTATGAAGAGGCAATGAAAAAGGGGGATGAAGGGTGGGGAGTCGAGGGGAGGCTGACGACGTATGCAGGGACGGGGATTGGGCTAGTGAAGGAGGTTAAGAGTGCGGAGGAGATTGTGAGGGAGGTTAGAGATGGCGCGAAGGATGTGCTGAAAAATTTGAGTGGGGCATTCGTCGATGAGAAGTTGTAGCTGTGCATGAGCAATGTGCAGCAAGTCCATTTAGGGGCTCGCAGGAATCTCGAAGATGGGCTATGGTTGACAAAAAATCAATAATGGAGTCCAAGTCTTGGAGTTATTCGTTGTACTTGTATTCATTTCTTTGTATGAACAGAAAATGCAGTAGACTAATGCTGCACCTGTTATTCTGTTGACATTTATCTGAGGTCATTCAATAGGACCCCTGTTGCTGCCATCAGTGGATTGTGAAGATGTTTTCTTCAAAAGGACCAAATCCCATATCTTTCGCTTCCGGTTTGAAGTACCCAACTCCTCTGCAGTAGTAAGGTCGGACCACAGAAATACCAATTAGTAGAAGACTCATCAAACAGCGTCCAACAACACTCGAAATTTGCTGCTTAGACCACCCCGTGTATTTCATATTTTTGGAGCTTCAGATAGCGAGTTTGATAGATCACTCAGAAATCTGGATCTCCTCCTGATATTCAAATCAAAGCGGATATAGGTTTCGTTATTTATTGCTTGGGCTTCTAAGAATCTTACTGGAGTAAAAGTAATGACCTTTGCTATTGGACATAGCCGATGATTTTCTGGAATGCGGTTCGCATAATCATGGATCAATGTTCTGGTTGTCTCATACATGAAATCGAATCTAACCTAAATGGTAAATGTCCTGCGGTAAAAAGGAAAGACGTCACCTCACCTACTATGCGGTAAAAGAGATAGCCAGACAATTCGGCGGCAGGGGTTATTGTACCTGGAAATGAAGCCACTCAAGAAAGTAGCATTTGAGCATTACAGATAATAAACAAACTCAACAGTGTACTCCATCGTACAGTTCCGCCGCAACTCTAAACGGACGAGAAGATAATTTTTCGGCAAGTCTGACAACTATGGTGTGCCAACTATGGTGTGCAGACGCAACCATATACCACTCGCACTCCTTGACAAGCTTTGAAGCCCAAGTACTGACGCAGGCGCACCTTTATACCGGTCATACTCCTTTACAAATTTCGAAGAGATATCTTTTTTTATGTGTTCATCTTTTTCTACAAGACACCCTAAAAGTGGGTAACCATCATCCGCTGCTTTGCGAGCCTTGGATAATGAGTAAGAGAGGCGGTAGTGGAACATCGATTTTTACCCACCCCTGTCTAGTTTGAGGTAGGGACTTATGACAATCTTGCGACAATGAGCGTAAAAGTGGAGAATATATGAACTTATCACTTCCTTGAAGGGCGTCATCGCTGTGATTTTTTGGAATCGATTCCCCTTGAAGGTAGAGAAAATTAAGATCAGATAGTCGATGGTCGGCCTCTATGTAGATAATCAAACCCGAAGCACATTCACCAGCCAGCCATTAGTAGAATTCGCGGGTACTTCCACGGTAGAAAGGACTCAAGGGTGACAGCGTACCTTCATCTCCAAGTAGACATAAATATACAGGGGAGACAGGGAATTTTACCAGACTAATTGCTGGGTTGGCAGTCAGAGTGTGCTTCTACATTTTTAATGTGGGTAAAAAAATTGACAAACATCATGCGGCCCTTTAGAGTCACTGGTGTTTTGATCAACGTGAATACAACCATAATGATCCCTCTGTGTATAGTAAGATCAAAAACTCAAAGAATATTAAGAATGACTGACATGACCAGTGGTGCGCTTCGTTGTTGATTCCAAAGGAGAATTGTCTCATTCTTGCAGCTCCACATGCTGTACCGCTAATTGCTTAGCTGTAGTAGAATCGTCTATAAAGAATTCCATTTCTACTTACCAGGAGAAAGCATGCTCAAATTAAGCATGCCGCAACTCTAGTAGGTTTGAAAGGGGAATTCAAAAGAAACTGGGGAACGTGCTGCTGACTTTGAATAAAAGGAGACTTTGAAGTAAAATTGCTTTTTCATTGAGTCGCCATATAAAGGCTCATATGCTCGTGAACCATGCCCATCAATGTCCCGGTAATCCTCAAGCATACCACGAATGTACTCCCAAACGCCTTGTGCTCCGAGATACGGGTATGTCCCAATGTCGTAGACCAAAATGCAGTATCGTACAATGCCACCGTAGCCCCCGACTGAGACACTGGCCACGCATACTGTCAAAAGAGATGGTCAAGAAGTTTCCCTCATCCTTTCTTCCTCATATCTTGCTAAGATTTAGTATACGCAGCTCACGCGTTAGGCTTCCTAGCACTCCTCTCGTTCGACCGCTGCTTCCTATCGTTCCTCCTGACCCTCTCCTTGCGCTCTCTCCGGTTGTCCGCCCGCTTGTTCTCAATCTCGCCGGTCGCATCCTCCTTCTTCTTATCAACCTCCACCAACCACTCGGTATCCCCATCCTTGTTCTTACCCTTGTATCCCCACTTCGGCACCCATTCTCCAGACTCCTCATTATACACCATCTTGCCGTCGCGCTGTTTGTCCTTGATCCCCTTCTTCTTAGCGAAAGTCTCCCACTTCGTAGGTGCTTTCTCGGCGGGGATAGGTTTCTCGCGGGGAAGGAGGGTTGTGGATTGTGGGAGTAAAAGGTGCACGCCATCGGTTGTAGACTTGACGTCGCAGGTTGTGAGCAGCTGATTTATGAGGGCTTGCGCTGCGTCGCGGGCGTTGGATGCGAAGTCTGCTTCCGAAGAGTCGCGGGAGATGGGGTTGGGGTCGTTGGCGAGGAGGTGCCCAAGGTCGAAGGTGTAGGGGGTTGGGCGGTTCACGCTGACTTCACTGAGAGGCGATCAGTAAGGTGAAGGTGGGGAAGCGAGTTCCTTCACAAGGTTCGAACTTACAGCCGGTTAGTTGTGCTATCTGCGACCGAGACGACGTCCATTGCGCCTGAGTTTATTTTGTTGGAAAGCTCGGTGGGCGAGCCGACCTCGAGGGCGACACCGCCATTCATTTCGACGTCGGTCATTGTGCGAATATATTGAAGTGTGAAGGCGGGATTGCGAAGTTCGAGCAACCAATTCTGCGCCCGCAATAATTTTCTAGACGCTGCAAAGCTAGCTTCTAGCCTTAACCCGTACAGTATTAGCGTGTAAATCGGACATCCGACCTCAGAATTTACCACAGCGCAAACTTCGTGATCATTGAATTCAATCGACCCGCAAGAGCCTCAGGGCTCACATCACGTATACACAATGGCACCCGCAGTCTGCCTCCGCAGCTTCTCACAACTCACACTTGACCGCACCGCTTCCACCTCAATTGCATCACGATGCCTCCTCGCCGCACCACGAGCTTTCTCCACATCATCACCCCTCTATAAAAACCCCAACCAGAAGAAAGGCGGCATGGTTGCAGCCCCCAAAAGAGGAGTGAAAAGCTTGAACGTCAAGAAAGGACGGAAAGGTGTCCAGCCAGATTCAGGCAAAAGGCCTAACCCGGGAGAGCGCAAGGCATTACGGAAACGCATTGTCTTGAGTAACAACAACGCGTTGGAGGTTTCTTCATTGGTAGATCTGGAGAGGCAGAGTGTGCTTAGCAAGAAAAATGAGGGGCAGGTGAAGGGGCTGCCGGAAGAGGTTGTGGATTCGTTGAGAGCAGTGGATGCGTTCAAGCCAACGCAGGGCTGGAGTTTGTTTCGAAGGCCGGCGACATTGATAAGGAAGGAGACGGTGGAATTGGCTGCGCTGATTCAGGAAGCGGAGGGAGGACCCGAGAAGACTGAAATGGCTGAGGATGCTGAGGGCGGGGCAGAAGAAACCGCGGTGGGAGCAGCAAAAGTACCAAAGAAGACGATACGGAGGGTGATAGTAGGCGAGAGGATGAGTGGAAAGAGCTCATTACTGCTCCAGGGGTTGGCGATGGCTTTCGTGCGGAACTGGGTGGTGATTAACCTCCCAGATGGTATGTCTCACACGTCCTACAGTAACGCTTCAGTCGCTAACAACTCCCAAGCCCAGGACATAGTGAACGCCCACACAGAATACGGTCCGCTCCCTAGCTCTTCACCCACCCAATACACCCAAGACGTATATACGGCCAATCTCCTCTCACAAATCCTGAAAGCCAACAAAAACTTCTTTGAGCCTAAGTCCGGTTCTCCTCCTACCCTCTCTACAAATCCCGACCTTCCCCTTCCCCTTCCGGCCAAGCCCACACTCAAACAGCTCGTCGAGCTCGGCGTCGTTAACCCCGATGCCTCATGGCCCGTGTTTGTAGCGCTCTGGACCGAACTCACACAGCCAGGCCGGCCACCTATCATGCTCGCACTTGATGGCCTTGCACATGTGATGCGGAACTCAGAGTACCTCTCCGCGGACGTGAAGCCCATTCACGCACATGACCTCACACTCATCCGTCATTTCATGGACCACCTTGCCGGCAAAAACACACTACCAAACGGCGGCATAGTGCTCGCCTCTACCTCAAAGTCAAATGCGCCGACAACCCCAGCCCTGGATTTCTCTATACAGGTTGCCGAGGCGCGGCAACGAGGCGAGAAGAACCTACCTATCTGGAATCCGTATAAAGTTGTAGATCAGAGGGTCATGGAGGTGTTGAGGAACGTGGATGTGCTCAAAGTGGGAGGACTCAGTAAGGTAGAGGCGAGGGCATTGATAGAATATTATGCTGCAAGCGGGATGCTGAGAGCGAAGGTTGATGAGCCGTTTGTTACGGAAAAGTGGAGTTTGGCGGGGATGGGGAATGTAGGTGAGTTAGAGCGGGCTACTGTGCGGTTGAGGGTGTAGAAGAAGAAATGGGATGTATGATAGTGGAGTAGATACATAGGACCTGTAAAAAATACTACGTCTATGTACGCTTCTTTCTTGCCTCGAATTCCTTCATCTCATCTGATCCCTCCCCTTCCATCCCTCTCCATCTATGTTCTCTCCTCTATTCAGCCTTGTTCCCCCTTGGCTCCTCTTAGTCATTCCTCCGAACAAGTGATACCGGGACATTTAGTCCCACACACTTTCCCATAGCCCCAATCCACAGTATGAGGTACTCAGAAGGGGTTAGGTCATTTCTCGCGCTACTGAATTCGAGGACTGCGGCCGTCTGGCATGGATGAATGAAGAAAGCTGGCCTGCTAGTGATAGGATGGTCCTTGAGCAAAGTTAGTGTTGACAAAGGTAGATTATGTTGAGCAAATGTACATTTATTGTGATACCTCCAATTACCCCAGCACTCTCGACCTGTGTTTTGAAGTGCGGAGGAATGATATGACGGTACAAGGTGTCCATTGTTGGTGGAGATCGGTAGCTGGTATCGTTGATGTTGAAGTAGAGAACGGGGACTTGGTAGCTAGGTGAGAGTACTATGTCGTACTCCACTGTAATTTGGTGGGTTGGTAGTTGATCTAGTGCTTCCTGGCTGTAGGTTAGTATATATATCTAGCTTCTAGCTTCTTTCACCTACCTCGTCATCTTCGTAGAACTCATCCTCTTTTAGCCCTATATCGCTATTTCTTTCATTCGGAGCCGTAGCTGATAGAGATTTGACGATCTTGAGATATTTTGAGCCGTTATATTGCATGACATCCACAGATAGCCACTCATTCTGAAGTCGAGAATATAGCGTGTATGTTTTGCATAAGTCTTCGCAAGCTTCATCAAACTCAGGTATCGAAATCAATGGGAATGACGACAATTCCCCCATATTAGACTACAGAAACTCCTCTGATGTATTTAATGTAGGAGCGGTCAGCTTATCGGGATTCTTCTATGGCAGCCTAGCAGATACAGCAGGGCTGCGTAATGCTTGATCGATCTTTTGGCAGCCTACTAAAATTCGCTAGGCACCCTAGTTTCCAAAAGATGTACCCTAGACTGTGGGTATAATAGAGCAGAACCTTGAAGTACAAGCTTTGCACCCAATTACGGGATGATACGTGGTATAAGTCTTGCCCAGACGAAAGCACCTTTGGCGCAGGGAACTGCTGAGTGCCTGTCTGCGTCGAACCTTTATATGAGAGCGTGGCGGATAAAACAGGATAGTGAGAATTTAGACAGATTTTTTTTTTGGCATTATACTAGAATTGGGTGGTGAAGTCGTTGTACAGTAAAGCGGCCACAAGAAGACAGTCTTAGTGTACAAACCGCTCACGTGCTTTGGCGTCACGTCCGTGCATTGCGCTAGTGCACAATAGATAGCACAAATCGAAATTGAGGTTTTCCCTTCATCTCTCTCACATACCTCGATTTTTCTACATCTTCATATCCTTTCGTCGAGCTTATATCTCTACCAAGTGCTCCGCTTGGTTCTCCTCACCGTCGTCCTGCAGCGCGTGCAATTTCTAGGCATTTCGCTGATCTTAAAGTGCAGGATGAACACCAACGCCCAGGCTAGTCAGTGGACATGCTGCGACGCTTATGGATGGTGGTACTCTCAAGACGGCCAGTGGAGGTCTATATGGTGCCACGGTTATGGTGGAGCATTTCTCTACGAGCATCGGCTTACCGGAGGCCAACAATGGGATGACCCGTTTCCCCTCCAAAACCTATTGGAGCTTCAGTGCATAACTGTCGACGATGATAGCCATGCAACTGCGCAGCCGCTTACCGGTCTAGACAAAATCACCGCTATTCCGGCCGAAATTCGGGCTGAAATCTTCTCATACCTTGCTACCATGGATCTTCTTAACCTCTGTCGTACCTCCAGGGTCTGCCAAGACAGCGCAGAGGAAATTATCTACCGTGTCCACAGACCAGACGACTGGAAAGATTATGATTACTTAGATATCATTCGCAGGATGATTTCGTGCCCAAGAATTGCAGGGTATGTGCACATAGCAAAGATCGGAACGTGGTCCTCTCAGCCATCTCGACCCATGTCACTGCCCGATCTCCATTTCTTCGTCAATGCCGCCATAAATTCTGGCATCCTTCAAGGTGAAAAGAGCGCAGAACAGCACATCGATGACGCAGGCATCACTCCTTATACCATATATGTAAACCTACAGGTATCCGGCTCCTTACGAACAGAACCTGAGGATTTCAAGGGTATGTCATCAATGGATAGGCCGATTGGCTGAGCATTGGTACTAAACATGTTTATGTGTATGTGGCTAATATGATGAAGACAGCCTAGGGTTGGCTACCAGCTCCAGCACTGATCAGTTGTGGGTCCAAAGCTTGTATGTCGGATACCAAGAGCCACAGGTCATGCTCCTACTCTCTCTTTTTGTTAAATTGAAGAGTCTCCATATCGGCCGAGTGGCGTATGGAAACTTCTTCTCAGACCGCATCTTCCCTATTACACATGGGTTGCAACTCTGCAAAACGCTTCGAACGCTTTGCACAAGCAAATGCATCAAGTTTCTATCCGAGTCTGAGCTTGTTGACCCTAGTCCAATTCGTTGTGGCTCTTTCGATATCAAATACCTATACTTCAAGCAAGCAGTGGTGAATCCGCCTGAGCTGGAGAACTTGCTTTTGGCTTGCAAGTGCCTTGCTCTATTCAGCTACCAGGCGAAGCCAATGCGCCCTAAACAGGTCGACCAATTTGCATCGAAATTGAGGCAAGCACTAGATCATCACTCCAGTTCTCTCTCTTGCCTGCGGGTCTCTCTTTTCTGGAACTGGGTCGAAGAGCCCTGGAAGGCATTGAGAGGATTTGTATCGCTCAAGTTCCTAGAGGTCGATCAGAGAACTCTGACGGGTGACGGGAACAACATCCCATTCGGTTTCATAATCCCAGAGATCTTACCGGATTCTCTAGAAGTCCTCAGCATTGTTCGGCCTTTGCCATCGCTTGAGCGGATACTCTTGCAGATTCTCAGTGCGCTTAACAAACACTTTCTGAATCTGAAGAAAGTCTTTGTCCAATTCACGGATCATGTTGAAGATTGGTTTTTGGACAGTACGGCTCTGGAGGACCAGTTCCAGCAAAAGCATGTCACTTTCAAGGTTAGCGTCAAGATGTTGAACGAAGAGGAGGATGATTCATGCCCAATGGGACAGTGGGTCCAGTCGCGATTGCCACCAGTTGCAAACATCTTCAAACCAGTGCGCTGAGACTCCGGCCGAGGGTACGAATATGTAAGTTAGCTTCATAATGACCATGATTATGATAATGCAAGGACACTACTAGTGCATAAAACGAGGGGGTTTTCCAGCTACCCTCCACTTGGTTTTGTTTTGTTAAGCGATAACACATAAACTGTATTTCTTTTCGGATATGAGGGAAATAGGATGGACTAATTCCTGCTAAACTATTCTGTATCTGTCTAGAGGAGTTTTCTAATGTTACACGAGGTCCCTCGCCCTAAGTTGATTCTATGATGTCATATCTAGGTGAGCGTAGATAGGACCTGGGGGACTTAACAAAGCAACTTCTGATGTTGGTACAGTACGACTTTTGGTTCAAGATATCAAGATATTTTAAAAATCAATGGGTCGGCGCGACCAAGACCCCATTTATGACTTTGATCGCTGTCGGGGGATCGCGCTAAAAATGGACCCGGGGTAGCGGCTTGGCGTGCTTTGGCGGATACCCTCAAGCTCAAAGGTTGCCTTGAGCTCCACCTCCCACCTTATCCGACCACCTACCAGCTTCATTCCTATCCTGCGTGATGATTGTGGTCGCAACGAGCAACACAACTCCTCAAAGTCGGCAGCATTGAACCCTCCACCTCTCGATTACACTACACAGCCAAGATGCCGGCACGATCAGAAAAAAGTCAGCTCAAGCGCGCCCGAGTATGTTCATCATCTAAGGAATTTGTCTGGAGAACTGTGGGCTGACCATTTGACCTCTACAGCAATCTGTCGGTGAGCAGACGGAGCCTAAGAAGCCCCGCCGTTCAGGGCGCAACCAATCGCCATCACCGGATCCGCATTCGCATACACCGTTGAAGGAATCCCAGCTACCCTCCCCTCTTACAAACAAGGACTCGACAGCTACCGACCATTATAAGGAGGGCACCGTTACACCCCCGAGCCAGCGGCCAAGCCAATTACCAGCATCGCTTCATAGTCCTCGAGCCCCCAGTGGTCTCTCGTCTCCTCCATCAGATACTCAGGCATTCTCGCAGTTCTCACACCCTCCACAGGCCCGGGCATACGCAGTAGAAGATGAAGAAGGTGAGGGTGTATGGGGATATCTGGTGCCATTAGACCACAAATCGGGCGACGCTTTAGTTCTGCGCCGTCGTGGTGCGTGCCCTGTCCCTGGATCGAGAGTCGGAAACTCTAGTGGAAAAGAACGCGTCCCGCGTAAGACGTTTAAGCAGCAAGAAGAGAACTACGAGAATGAGAAACAGAAGCATGGACTCGTTGCTGGAGGATATCTGATTGGACGGCATCCTGAGTGTGGTGAGTATCCTCTATAACCCCGTCCGCCTTCGAGCTGTATCTGATTTTGCCTGCAGACCGTATTCTGCCCTCCCCCGTTGTTTCGAACCGACATTGCCTGCTATTCAGCGAGATCAAAGGTGGAGACACAGTTGCTATTCTGGAGGACGTATCTGGCAACGGAACATATGTGAACGACGCACTTGTTGGTCGAAATAAGAGACGAGAACTGCAGGAAGGCGATGAGATTGCGATCCTCGACGAGGCTCGCTATGTTTTCAGATACCCTCACTACCGCGAGACGAACGGATTCCGGCAACAGTATAATATCCAAGAGCAACTAGGCAAGGGTCATTTCGCGTCTGTATATCTCTGTATCGAGAAGAGTACGGGGACTCGCTACGCGGTGAAGAAGTTCGAGAAGCGGTCTGGACCGGGTGAGAAATCCAAGGTTGACGGCCTCCAGCAGGAGATCGCTGTCCTGATGGGAGTCAGCCACCCGGCTTTGCTCTGCCTCAAGGACACATTTGACGAGGATGACGGCGTCTACCTTGTCTTGCAGCTTGCACCAGAGGGCGAACTATTCAATTGGATCGTGATGAAGCAGAAGTTGACAGAGAGTGAGGCTCGCAAGGTGTTCATACAGCTCTTCCAGGGCGTAAAGTATCTGGTAGGTGCGAGCAACCACATGCTTCATCCTTTTGCTAACGTCCCATCAGCACGAGCGCAGTATCGTACATCGAGATATCAAGCCCGAGAACATCCTTCTCACTGATAAAGACCTGCATGTGAAGCTTGCTGATTTTGGCCTTGCGAAGATCATCGGCGAAGAATCGTTCACTACCACTTTGTAAGTCGAGATCCTCGGGATAATTCCAATATACGTATGCTAATTAAATCTAGATGCGGAACTCCTTCATGTATGTCATGATGCTGCACCTGACCTGTGTTCAACAGATTCTAACTTTTCTCAGATGTTGCCCCAGAGATACTAGAAAGTTCGAACCACCGCCGGTACACCCGTGCTGTTGACGTTTGGTCGCTCGGCGTTGTTCTATACATCTGCTTATGCGGCTTCCCACCCTTCTCAGACGAATTGTACAGCCCGGAGAACCCATATACACTGTCTCAGCAGATTAAGAAGGCTCGATTTGACTACCCCTCGCCGTACTGGGATTCTGTGGGAGATCCTGCTCTCGACCTTATCGACCGCATGCTCACTGTTGACGTCGAATCACGCATTACGATTGATCAGTGTTTGGAGCACCCTTGGACTACGCAGGCCGTTCTGAACCCGAACGATAGTACGGATGGGTTGACAGGAGCCATTGCGGGTCTTGACTTTTCCAAGCGCAAAATGCACCGTGAACGGACGTTGTTGTCTAGCATCAACGATATCCGCGTCGCGCGAGTAATTGAAGGTAAGAGTGGAGAGGAAGCAGTGAAGGTGTACGAGAAGAACAAGAATACGAACACGAAGAAGAAGACACCTGGAAAAGAGATCACTCCGGCAGCGAATAGGGATCCTGCCGAGTTCGTCCAGATGGGTGGGAAAGGGGATGAAACTCTTTTTGACAACACGGCAGATGGTTCGGTATACCCAGACCAGGTTGACGCTGTTGCGGTCAAGAAGAACGGTCAATGAAGAGAGTGAACTTGCTGCGCCGATAATTTAGCATTTGAGCGGCGTACTTGGGTTCCTCCTGTTGGTTGATATTATGGCGTAATAATGGCAGTCTACTTTGGGCAAAGGGGAGTCTCTTTTCTTGGAAGCCTCCATGCTTTTAGCCACGGCTCGTCTTTCAACTTCTGGAGTCGCTACAGGGTGTGCATAGTCAAATTCGACGTCCGTTAATATTTTCAAATGCTCCTCTTGTGAATGGCCGCGACTTTTATTGACCAATGACGGGACGCGGTGTACGAAAGGCGGTGGAGTGGTGGAGCCAACGAGATGCGTCGCCAGTTCATGGGGCGATTCTTGCCCCATCGCCAAGCTCAGTGTAAAGTACACCATGCCAAACCGGGAACAACATCACTGAGTGGCCCGTGCGTCTCAACTGTCCCAAATTTATTATTAACACCGCGTTTCCACAACACTCTCCTTCCATACCTCTCTCTGACTCTCACACATCATGGGTCTCCTCTCCGAAGTAGCCGGGCCATTGGGCGATTTCGCCTCGACTGCCTCCCTCCCCATCCTTGTTGCGACCAGCGTTGCCTCCTTTCTTGTACTGTCCGTTGTTCTCAATGTTTTGCAGCAACTGCTGCTCAAGAGCCCGAATGAACCACCGGTCGTCTTCCACTGGTTTCCAATTCTCGGCAGCACTATCACATATGGCATGGACCCGTACAAATTCTTCTTTGCCAACAAGGCGAAGGTTCGTGGCCCAACAACGTAAACAAGGGGCAATTCACTAACAAGATGACAGTACGGAAACGTTTTTACCTTTGTTCTCCTCGGCAAGAAGACGACTGTGTGTCTAGATACGAGCGGAAACAATTTCATCCTAAACGGCAAGATTAAGGACGTGAATGCAGAAGAGATCTATGCTCCGCTCTGCACTCCCGTCTTTGGCAAGGATGTTGTGTACGATTGCCCGAACTCGAAGCTCATGGAGCAGAAGAAGGTATGGATTACGCATCTTGCAGTATGGGGCCTTGCTAACTTGTTCAGTTCGTCAAGTTCGGTCTCACCCAAGACGCCCTCCGCTCCTACGTTACCCTGATCACCTCCGAGGTGCATGACTTCTTCAAGCGCCACAAGACATTCAAGGGACAAAAGGGAACTTTCAACGTGCCCAAGATTATGGCTGAGCTCACCATCTACACTGCTTCTCGCTCCCTCCAGGGCGAGGAAGTCCGCAACTCCTTCGACTCCACCATGGCAGATCTATACCACGATTTGGATATGGGCTTCTCCCCGATCAACTTCATGCTGTCATGGGCTCCTCTTCCTCACAACCGCGCCCGCGATACCGCCCGCGAGAAGATGATTGAACTATACTCCAACATTGTCAAGAAGAGACGGTCAGGCGCAGTCAAAAAGGAATCACACGACATGATTTGGCATTTGATGGACTGCAAATATAAAGACGGCACTCAAGTCCCCGAACACGAAATTGCAGGCATTATGATTGCGCTCCTCATGGCCGGCCAGCACTCCTCATCCTCCACCATTGCCTGGATTCTTCTCCGCCTTGCCACAAAACCCGAACTCGTCGAGGAGCTCCTCGAAGAACAAAAGACTATTCTCGGCGCCGACCTCCCAACTCTCACCCACGACAATATCTCCAAGCTATCCCTGCACGCCCAGACTGTGAAAGAGACCCTCAGACTCCACGCCCCTATCCACTCCATCATGCGCAAAGTTAAACAACCCCTCGTAGTCGATGGAACTAACTACGTCATCCCTGAGAACCGCACTCTTATGTCCTCGCCCGGCGTGTCCGCACAAATGTCCCAGCACTTCGTCAACCCCTCAGTCTGGGACCCGCACAGATGGGACGAGGGTTCGCACAACTTCGAAGATGAATCCGCTGAGGGAGAGCAAATTGATTACGGTTGGGGTGTTGTGTCTAAGGGCACTAACTCGCCTTATCTGCCGTTCGGAGCAGGCCGTCATAGGTGCATTGGCGAGCAGTTCGCTTATTTGCAGTTGCAGACTATTCTTGCAAACTTTGTGCGTGAGTTCAAGATATGCAACCCAGGTGGTAGCAAGGAGATCGTAGGTACAGATTACACGTCACTATTTTCGAGGCCTCTGTCGCCTGCGGTTGTGGAGTGGGAGAGGAGGAATAAGGATTTGTAGAGTGTGGTATTTGGGAAGGTGTATATAATGGCTGGGGTCAGGGCATTCGGTTCTGGTTATATCTGGCAGTCATAGCAGGTGACTGTTGGGTGTTATAGACTTTGGGCGAGTATAATGCCCCTTTAATACTGGATATGTTGTAATGAACGCATTTGAGATCCTATTATTCCTATACCCATTTCAAAATATACGTCTATCGTCCAAATATATTGAATTGGTCCCCTTTTCCAGAACGGTATTGTTTGTATTTTGGATTCAATCAGAGATAGCATTAAACTGTCGATTCGGTTATCAGTCTTCATCAAAAATATGATCACTATCATTCCAATGAACTAGTTCCACCCTAGCCCACCAGTTAGTTAGGTCTCGTAGTATCTCGCACCACACCAGTAAACGCTCTCACTTCCCAACATTTTAATCTCATCCCCGCCCTCACTCTCTCCCAACTACAGCGTATAAATGAAATCTGGTCTCGTGTCACCAAGTGCCTCAACCTCCTTCTCCGTTTTCCCCTCCGCCCAGTGATCTCTCTCCCCTCTTTCTCTCTTCTTATTCTCCATCGCTAGCAATGCCCTCGTAACCAAACTGCCGCCTAGCAACCAACAGATCATGTAAGCAAGGACGACGGCGTGGCCGGGCTTGAAACGTGGTTTATCTTGGCCGCGGTAGATGTTTGAACTGACGACGCCGTTAAGATTTCCCCAACCGATTACGAAACCGAGGGTTACGCCGCGCTTGTAAACGCCTTCGACATTGTTAGATGCCCAGGAGATTGTGTTTGCTACGCAGGGGTACTGGGGGTGAGTGTTAGCCTAACGTTGAGAACGCGGAATGCAGGACAGTAATAGGGTATCGAAGGCGAAGAAGAAAATTATACTCACAATTCCCAGTGCCCCGAGAAACGTGCCCGCGTATTGGACGCCTGGTTTTCCAGAGCCGAGGAGCATGGAAAAACCTGCGATGCCGAGGAAAGAGACACCGATGTTGCATAATCCTCTTTGTCTTGTCCGATCGGCGAGCCATCCGATGAATACTGTCATCACGGCGGCCGCTGCATATGGAGGCACGGATAACAGATTCGCCGTGGTCGACTTATACCCCATCTGTGCAATAATCGTCGGTAGGAATAGTGAGAAGGCGTACAGCGCGCCGTCACAACCCATGTAAATAACAGCGAAACACCATGTCTTCCAATCTGAGACTGAGGCCCAAAAGTAGGACATCTTGAATTCCTCATGCTCGGCACTCGATTGTTTATCCGCTTTCAGTCTTCGGATAACTCGGGCTCTGTCGTCGGGCGTGAGGAAGGTGGCGCTGTCGGGGAAATCATGCACCATCCAGTAAGATATGATGCCTACAATTACTGTGGCGAGGCCTTCGAGAATGAAGATCCAGGCCCATCCTCGCTTGCCGCCTATACCGTCCATTCGTGCGATAGCTGCTGCGAGCAGCCCACCGAAGGATCCAGCCAAGGCAGCAGCGGAGAAAAAGATAGCGGCGCGGATGCCGAATTCGGAGCGTTTGTACCAGCAGGAGAGGTAGTAGTTGACGCCTGGGAAGAGACCGGCTTCTGCTACGCCGAGGAACCAGCGCTATGGATTGTCAGATGATCACTGTTGAAGTTAAAGTGGTGAAGCTTACAGCAGCCATCAGTCCGGAGAAGTTGTGCACCAGGCCCATGGTGCACATTGTGATGCCCCCTTCCATTCAGGTCAGTTATTTATCACTAAGATGAGAATGTTTGGTAGACTTACACAAGATCATGATGGCAGGAATAAAGACACTCGGTCTCAGCCTCTTCAGCAAGATGTTGGTAAGAGGCTCAAATAGCGCATAGCTAACAAAGAAGATGGAGAGCGTTGCATTATACTGCCCGTTCGTCATCTTTAAATCTTCTTGCAGGCCATCAATTTTCGCGTTTCCAATGTTTGTTCTGTCGAGGAAGGAAATCAGGTAAAGGAATGAGAGCCATGGGATGAGTTTTAAGTCGAGCTTCCAAAGGAGTGTTTTATCCTGTCTCAGCGGTTAGTGTTATGTAAAAACTGAGAGATATGAATGGAAAATATACAGCAGCAGCGCGCTCCGCCTCACTAAGCCCTGCGTCTGGATCTGGGATGTTGACTGCAGTGTGCGGCTGTTCTGTGACCTTCTCATCCGACAGTCGCTCTGGGCTGTCGATGCCCTTCTCGAGTGTAGACATCTTGAATCACTTGTTAGGTTGCAGTTGGTAAGTGTCACTGTCCTGGTTGCTCTTTTTGCGACGTCCTGATGATGTGCCGGTGCCGAGGGCGAAGGGCAAAAGCTCGTTCCGCACACACGGGAGCGGTTGGTACAAATACCCTAAACCCCAAGTTTAATACTGGGACCCATGGGGTGCCTCTGGGGTATCTTCAACCCGAGGTTCCCAACTACCTATCATCGTCACCCTTACTAACTGCTATCATCATAGATCTTCATTACCATCTTCGATGCCGATCCGGTTTTCCTTCACGGCCAGCTAATAGTTGAAATCTTTCTTTGTCACGTTGACAGCCATCGCCGTCATCCTTCTACTCTTTTCTTCACTAATCTGCGCCGTTGTGGTTTAACTACAAACGTCATGCCCAGGGAAGGCAAGCCGCGGAGGCGTGGTGCGGGGGAGTTTCTGGCGAATGGAAACGCGGGGCCGTTGCGCTAAGCTTTCTGGTGCGGGAGGATTTGGCGCACCTTATGACAGCTTCCGGTCTTCGCATGCTTATTTCCGATGCTTCCTACGGAGGAGCTCGTTTTCAGTGAGTCCTAACCAAAACTTAAGCCTTGCACGCTGCAACATCAATACGCAAGCAGCAAGTCAAGAATATGTGCATATGCAGAAATACCTTTGGTAAGTGTTTTGTAGAATATGAGATAAGAATATCAACATTGTGGTGGATGAATAGTGTTGCGCAGGTGGTGGTTTCCGGCGAGGGGTATTTTAGCTAGGATCTACTAAATACGAGTGGTAAAGGGACGTGAAAATAGTTGAAAAGATATGATTTGGGAAGGTGATGAGCAGAGATGAGTAAATATCCAACCTGACCACTAGAGATCTCGTCCTCAAACGTCCAGCTCTGTGAATTTCGATAGCCTTTTCAACTCGATCTCGCCTTCCTGGCTCCTTTGCGATCGGAGTCTTGACATGCCACCAACTCCCGCGTCTTTTGACTGGCCCTGTAGCGCATTTAAAGCTGGTGCTACCTCCTCTTTATCGTTCTTCTCGCCATTGTGTTCCTCAACCTTCTTCATAAACTCATTCTCGACCGTCCTGACCGGCATAATCCCATATATACCCTTCTTCTTTCTGATCAGCGCCAACGCAAAGGCAACAAGTACGTTCAAACAAGCAAACCCTAACATGGCCTCAAATTGTCTGTTGTAACTCTTCCCAAACACACGACCAATCTCTTCTTTCACGTCCGCTGGCATCTTGGCGATATATGCACTGGTCTCCTCAACGGCCTTGACTTGATCGGGCGTGAGGAAAGCAGGAAGCTTTGACCGTAATACAGAGTGATGGAGGGCCGAACAAACAGCGATAGCGATGCAGCCACCGAGCGTCCTTGCCATGTTCAGCGCGCCAGTAGCTACTGAAACGTCTTTCTCTTCGCAAGCGCTATGGAGGAGCATGAAGTAGGGCGGTGTAGCGAGGCCGAGACCTAGGCCAGTGATGATTTCGTAGCCGTACGTTGCATTAGAGAAATGTGAACCGGTGGGTAGGCTACTCAGAAGTCCGATGCCAATGCTGACGATTGAGGTGCCGATGATGAGTGCGATTTCTGCGGAGACTTTTTTACCGATGACGAGTCCTGCAGACATGGCTCCTACAGGGGTTAGAAGGGTAATGGGAAGGAGGAGGATGCCTGATCGTTCTGCGCTGGTGAAATTTACGGATTGGAAACGTTGCGGTAGCTGAACAATCGCAGCATAGAATGGCATGCCCAACAATAGCATACTGAGAAGTAGTAGACCCATAGCAGGGTTGGTGATGAATCTGACTGGGAAAATTGCCTCTCTCGTTGTTTTTAAAGATATCCACGTCTCCCAAGATCCAAAGAGCAGAAACACAACTACGCCTGCGACTAATGGACCAATGATGACTCCGCTAGACCATGGATACGCGGCACCACCTTCTTGTAGGGCGAAGAGGAGGGGAATGGGCCAGCAGACGGAGAGAATGCCGCCGACGATGTCGAAGCCGCGCATGCGGTCGCGGTTGGATTTCCCGTCTGAGAGGCCGGGCATGGAGAAGAAGATTAGGGCTGATGATGCTGCTACGATTGGACCGCTAGCGGGGGTTAGTGTGTGGGAGAGGATGCATGGGATAATACGGACTTGATCCAGAAGATCCATCTCCAACTATTAGAAACATCAGTAACGTATAAGAAATATTTGGTAGAATATATTTATATACCTCGTTCGATCTGAGATGATACCACCAAGAATTGGGCCGAGAAGGTTTGCGAGGGCGAAGACGGAGCTGATGATACCAGAGTAGAAGGCCATCTTCTCTGGCACGATAATTTTCATCAGAGAGACAAAAACAAGCGAGTACATGCCTGAGCCTCCTATGCCTTGGAAGGCGCGAAATACGATTCTGGTCTTGTTAGCCAGGCTGTTGGTGTCTTGGCGTACAAGACTTACAGTTGGGTCATGCTTTTGGACCCTCCGCATGCCATGGAGAAGACGAAGAATATGGCATTGGAAGACAGTAGGATGGTCTTGACTCCCCAGATATCGCTAAGTTTCGCCGCAATCATCAAGAACGCTATGTGGTGGTTAGAAGATTAGGACTTCCAAGGATAGGAAGACGTGTACAATTGTAAGTCAGAAGATATGTGGTGATAAGCCACGCCGCCTGACTCAATGCATCGAAGTCGCTCGAGATCTTGATGAGACCTGTCGTGACAATGGTTCCGTCCAAGGCTGATAGGAAGAGAGAGAGCCATAACCTGGTCAAGTCAGCATGATACCAATAGCAGAAGCATATAAACAGCAACAGATATTTACCCTGCTATAATGACTTGCAGCCTCACATGACTGATATTCGGAACAACCGTTGGTGCTGTTGTTCCTGGATTGCTGGTATGGACAACACTCGTATTCCCTGCCTTGGCCATGGGTTCTCCGGTGTCGGGCAGTTGAGGCGTACGCCAGCTTCAACTCGTCTCGTCCACCAGCTTGAAGCTAGAACCAACGAGAGCCTTCAAACAAGACAAAGACGTTTGCGAGACGAGAGACGACGATGAGGACATGTCAGCCTCTCCTGCTGACAAGTTGCAGTCTCGTATGCGAGTTGGCGCCGCGTATTGAGGCCGCCACCGGTGCGCATATAGACGAAGGATTTCTCGCTTTGCTAAAATGCCAATGCATATCGGATGATTGCCTCAATGTGGACATCGTTCACCACGACTGAACGAATTGCCTCGACAGGCTGAAGACGATTGATAAAACTGGAACCGACTGTCAAACACTGCCGCGGGATACTGAGGTTTGAGACGAAAGGCCGGATCGGGCAAAGTGCCAGATGTCACCTTTGGAGCGCGTTACTCCAGTTTCTTCATCATCAATACCTGTGAACCATCTGAACAACAATCGCTCCATCACTATCTCCATCTCCGTCATCAAGAGCTCGTAGAACGTGGTAAATCAACAAATTCTCAAGGGGCTGTCATTTTACTATAGGAGGTCCCTGAAGCAAGGAAGCCCAATGCAATGTACCGAGGAACGAGCGCAACCAGGCAGATGAGATCGTGAACCACTACGAGGATTAAAGTGGACGGACGTGAACGACGATACAACGCTTGAGTATAGACAGCAATTTCCTTTCGTGGTAAATTTTTGATGATTTTCGCTCGTCATAGGTGAATTTCGACGAGCCGGCTAACTTCCACGCGCGCGCCTTCCTTTCCACACCACAACTCTTTCCTTGCCTCACCGGCGACATTGTTATACCACAACCTCTTTTCTTTTCTTTCCTTGCCTCACAATCTCGTTCTCACTTCACCTCAAAGTCACTTTTCACTTCTACCTTTACTTATTACGCTCACAATTTGCTCGCACTTTCTTCCCTCGCCTATCGCGTCATCCCTGTCCTTTGTCTCAAGTCGCGGTTCCGTCGCGTCGCGTTCTCGCTCTCCGATGACCGTCTTTTGCTCTCTTTCTACAACTTCATAGCGACATGTCTGCACACCAATTCGATGCAGCGCTCGCTAAACACGACGGCGACGCGTTATTTTGTCATATCTACGACCTAACTGCGCACAGCGAGCAATGCAGCGGCTTGTCTCTTCCAATTACGGCAGCTGATTATCTGAGAGCATTTTGCAATGGCAGCTCTCCTGCTATACGGCGGCGGTGGATCGGAGTCGCATTGCGGAAGATGGTCCGCACATCTACGGACGTCGTCAGGCACCTAAAAACCCTGCACCACGACCTCACACAGCTCGGTCAAGTCATATTAGGAAGCACCGAGCTGGAAGAAACGAGGATTCTGGCCGGTGCTATCATTCGAGAAGCATTGAAGCAGGGTATCGAATTCCCTCAATTCTGGCCTTCTGATAAAGTACCCAATAACGCGCCAAATTTCCCCGAGAAATCCAAAGGTTGGATGAGCCAGTTCCAGGCATTCCTGGATACCTTAGGCGATTTAGTCATAACGAACATGGCCACGGACCCTGCCATTCTGTTCCCAGTATCACTTATCGCCTCCGATGGTTTCAAATGGCACTCGGACGATGTCGGAATCATCGCTATTATACAGAGCGGAGTTCTCACAATCGTTACCCTAGACGTCTCCACGCAAGATCTTACCTTTGTGGATATACCACTTCACCATATTCAGAGTGTCCACACTCGAAAATCAACTTTGCATGATTCACAAGCTCGAGGAACCAAACACGAACCCTGGGACCTGATCATGTCTCTGAGACCCAGTTCGTGGACGTACCGCGTCAACACATCAGAACACACGGGAAACGAATTTACTATACTCTTCGTCAATGCCAAGACAGCTGAGGAATGTCGAACTTGCATCATGGAAAGCGTCCATCTCGAGTCGCAAGGGTCCAAAATGTCCGTCAGCCAGCCTCTTTTCCTGGGCCCCGATGAGGCATGGAGCGATCAGGTGTCGAGCAAGGCCAAAAACAACATGCACAGTGAAGAGCACGTCTTAGTAACTACACTGGAAAATTCGGACGACGCTCAAGGCTCTCCCGCCGTTGAGACTAGTTCACAACCAAGAAATGACGCGGACGCGACAGTCGCCTCAGGACCAACTATTACCACGCGAACAGGGCCAGAACCTTCAGATCTAATTGAAATTTCATCAACAACTAACTCTACCAAGGATAAGTCCAGCAGTCCAGATACTGAGAGGAGACCCGAGCCTCTACCGGTTGTTAAACAACCAAACAAGGCGCCTCAAGAGGATAATGCTCAAAAATGCTCAAAAATCAATAAGTCAATGCGGAAAAACAACAGTGCTGTCGACCCACTTGTCGAAGGCAGTGGTCATAGAGACAAGCTCAACTTTCTCGGGGAGTCTCAGAGCATGACGCGCCAGTCAGCAGTATCAAAGAAGGGAGCGCCGTTTGCACCCGCAAGGGGAATATCAACTACACCCAGCGCGTCGCGGGGAGGGATCCCGAAAGCTAAGCGGATCGAACCCAAGCCAAAGTCTAAGCTCGCACCGAGAACGCTAGTTAACAATACTGAGGATGAAGAAGACCTGATCAGTTCACAACCTGTGGTGCATCCCTTGGGTCGATCACGCACGAACGGAAATACAACCACTCGATCTACACAGTCTCCAGCACAGAGCGCCGAGCCTGCATACATCCCAGAGAAATCGAAAGGCGGCTCGAGACTGTCGGGACTACCAAAGGTTACGAGGACGGTGGAGAAGACGGCCTTGCTTCACAAGACGCGCCCAGAATCCGACGTGTGGGCTATCCCACAAGAGAACGAAACAACATCAAAGGGACTACTAAAGATCTCGAAGTCAGTACCTAAGCCGATCTCGACGAAAGTAGCAGAATCCCGCGTATTCGCTATTCCACGGCATGAAGAGCAACAGGAGAACAGCGAGCCGAGTAGAAAGCGTTCGCTTGATAGAAAGACAAAGGATAGGGCTCTATCAAGTGACAAGCTAAAGGGAAAACTGCGCGCAAGGAGACCAGTCGTCAAGCAGGTGAATTATAAAGACTCGGAAAGTTCGACGTCTGAAAGCTCGGCGTCCGAGGGAAATGAATCAGACTATTTCGATGCTGGACCAAAGAAATCACGCTCTGTCGCCAAAGCAGCCATACAGCCAAATGGTAACGTTGTCAGAAAGGTGGTGGCAGCAAAGGCCTCAGAAGTAAAGCATAAATTGGGACGTAACAAAACGACGGCCTCGAAAGCAGCGATGCCCCCGATCTCACCCGAGAAGCATTCTGTCCTTGCTAGTCTTTTAAACAAGTCAAGAGCGGCACCAATCCGCGAGTCCAGGGATTGCAAAATAAGGGCTGGCAGAGCTCCCTTCGATAAACGAATCTCCGAGAGAGATCAAGGGCCAATAACAGCACATGGGCTAGAGGGTTCTGCTCCTGCTCCTGTCCGAGACTCTGAAGGCCTGGTTGCAATACCGCTAGATGATAAAGAGGGCCCGCCTGCTAAACCATCAAACCAGAATACTTCTGCGCCCGAAGCAGAAGTCCAAACTGTCATCCCACCAAAGCTAGATGTCCCTGTTCTGGAATCAGATTCGCCTTTGGGAGAATTCGTCGATTTCGACGGAGATGTTCCTAACGTTACGACCCTTCCAGTCAACAGAGCCGTGACCAGTGTGCCCAGATTTGGTGACGATACTCTTCGAAAAGCCAGCAGGATGGACGCTAGCACCATTGCTCAAGTAAGTGCGAAGCCGACCACGGTATCAACATTCAAGCGGAAACGTACTGCAGAAGGCACGCCACCCTCCACGCCTGGGAAAAAGCGAACAAAGACAAAGCCCACATGCAGTGAAAACGCAAACGACGCAGAACCTACCGCCGCCTTCAAGCCTCCGACTACTATGTCTCGTCCGAGGGTTCTGAGCGATCCTTCAAGTCCACTTATTGATCAGAGGCGAGCTTCTGTTCGCTCATCGATTCAGGAGATCGTCCAAACTTTTCAGACTTTGCAACACGAACAAAACTCTTCACCTGCCCTTCCAGCCGTCTATCGCGTACAAGAAAGTCATGTTCTCGGGCCTAGCAAATGGCCACAGAGGCGTCATACCCCTTTGAATCAGCATGCGCAGCGCACTCATTCCGTTGGCTCAGCAAATGTTGAAGTACTTTCTAGCAATAGCAAGCCAATCCCTGCTTCACCGCATGCAGAATCTGTGGCCATTTCAGGGCATGCGGATAACGATCATGTAGACTTGGAAAAAAAACTTGGAGACGCGGAGACAGCTAGGAGCGACCCTTTTGCGAATCGCCGCGCTCAAGCTTCGAAATTAACGGCTTTCACTCGGCGTTTAACAGAGGAGTCTGCTGGTATAGACGAATCTCATATTTTGGAGCCCGAAATTTCCTCAGATCGATCACCCGACCGACCCATTGTGGCAGTGGACCTGGAGAGTCCTGTGAATAACTTTCGAGACAGTGGGCGGCGTTCCCAGCATGTCCCGAAGCCTCTCAGTGGTTTATCTAATTCGATCCGAGTACGAGCACCTAGCCTTGCGAAGGCGAACAAGCAGCCTGTACGGGCACCACAGGACCCCATGCAAGAAGCGCAACAAGAGCTTCCGCGCCGTCGCACTGTTGTGTTTGAAAACTCAATTGTTAACGCCCCACCACGAACGGTTGAAAGCACACAGCCTCAAGAGCAAATATACAAACACGATGGTGATGGAGATGTGGCTATGGAGGGCGATGAAACACTTGTAGCTATGGCAGAGACTCCAGCCTCTTACAAAGCTTCACCTCCTCACTTCCAGTCCTCCCCACCGGGCGACTATACACCCAGCAGTCACAGCTCCACATCCGCGGAGCCTGAACCTGAATCAGAAATCCCCATTCCGACTGACGAGATTGAGGAGATGGAGTGGGAGGCGAGTCTACAGCCGCACCAGCGCAGCGTTCATGATCAGCTCATTCGCATCTCGAAACATGTCGTGCGTCACGTTGTCAACAATGAGACAGCAATTGATGATATTGCCGAGATGTATGCGAAGGATGGAGAGCATCTACTCAATACTCTTGTTGAGCGCCACAGCGGCGAGTTTGAGTCAATGCTCAAGGATGTCGAGAAAAAGAAAGACACTATGAGGAGCGAGTACGAGGGGTTGGCGAAGAGGCTAGCGAGGGAAAGGACCAAGTACGGCCCTAAGACCTGAGGGCCTACTACGCTACTGTATCAGCTCTTTCGCGGAGATTGGTCAAGGAAGGGCGTTGCAGATACGGGAAGAAACGGAATCTCTTCAGCCCGTTGCTGAAATCTCTGTTCTCCCACACTGGACGAGGCGGATAACGTCTTGGTAGCCCCTGGAGGTTTTTCTTATTGTCATGATGTACTTTATGGTGGCGTACGATATGATACCCGGGATGGGCTGTCAGCCGGGCCTAGGCTTTTTTTTAAAAGGAACATAATGAAGGAGTTTTGGGTTGCATTACATGCATGCGGTAAGTATAGGCTTACGATGGCGTACCGTGTGTACCAATGAGGGAAATATAGGGCTCACTGCGGTTCATTGTATGCATTTAATGGGAGAGGTATGGGCCATGATTATTGCACAATATGCATCAGCGCGGGAGTTTTAGCATATGGATGCAGTAGCTGTGTCCACATCACAGTACAGTAATAAATATAAGTAAAAGTTCAATCCTTCAAACATTGCTTTAGGCCTTCTTGCTCATGCTCGCGTCACTACCCATTGCATGGCTCATAAATGATCAAATTGAAACCCCGTAGTTTTCCTACTAACGCGCCTAACGCGCCTAACGCGCCTAACATGAACCATATACTATAGATGATAAAAACGTAACCCTCACGGTCATATCTGCAAACCCATCTCTCTTAGCACATAACCATAATGACGCTCGTACCAACTCCAATAACGACCCATGCCGCTAAATAACATACAGATGAAGGTTACACTACGTCGTACTCGGCTCCGATGTACCAGAGGACCAGACCGGACCTGCTGGTCGTCATGCCCGGATTGAAAAAGTGTGCAAAGAATCGGATGTTGCTGTGGACTTGATATACCAGACTAGAGGAGTCAAATGACCCCTAGCGTGGAGTGTTCGTCCCTTCAATTCGATTTCAGGCGCTCATTCTCCTCGCCAATCCTCGGCGGGGACTTCGACTTCGAATTCGAGTTCCTGTACGGGGATGCGGATCGGCTGCGTCGACGCTCGCCCTCCTTCCTCTTGCTCTCGATAAGGCTCAGCATTGTCTTTCGCCCGTCGTGCGCATTCACATGCTGCTCCTTCATGCTCATGCTGATCTTCTTGTTCGCATCCGCTCGCAGTAGGCGCTTGAGCAGCAGATGTTTCGTGAGCAGGCATACGAACACTCCACAGTCGCTCCCGTTTTCTTGCTGGGGCGCATCGTCCATGTGGATGAACCGCAGCTTCTTGCCGAGTAGTCGCTCCAGTTTCCTGCTTGTGCGTCGGGCCTCCATGTCGTTCGACGGTTGCAGGGAGTCGTAGTGGAAGGATACGCCATCGATCACGCTAACGAGGAGCAGTGACCAGTGGGATCCGCCTTCTGCAGCTTCGACATCTCGGTTGTCGTTTACCGGGAGGAAGATGTGTGTTGTTTGTGAAAAGTTGGGGAGCGCTTCTTTGAGGGTGAGCGGGTCGGGGGTGTTCATGAGCATGAAGGACATGGAGGGGCGGAGGAGCACGATTTGTGCGTCGGGAAATTGGTTGAGTTCTTCGCGCTCGAGGTATCTGGTGGGGTTAGCGATGGTGGGGTGATTTTGGGAGATTGAAGCGTACTCTTCCCAGAATGCGATAGCCTGTGTGTAGTCAGTATGAAGAGGTTCGGAGTAGTTAAAGACGAAGTACATTGTCCGTGAGCCAGTCATTCTTGATGCTATCTACATCAAGCTTCGTCACTGCACTATATCAGTTCTCATATCTTGAAGTAAGTTCGCGTCGGTAGGACAGGTTGCGTGTACTCACACCGTACGTCGTGATCTATGTTTTATTAGCCATACTCGGGTTCCACTGCCAGCGAATACTTGCAGGAGAGATATGCATCGTCTGGACTCAGGCTGTCGCCAAACTTCCGCCTGACTCTGTCCGTCATGTTGGACAATGAAGGAGGCATGTTGTTAGCAGAGCGAAGCAGTTCAGTTTCCAGAAAAACTGCCTTATTTGTGGTTTGTGAGGTGAAATATGAGAATTGCAAGATGAAGGACAACACTTGGTGATGCCTGGCCTAAGTTTGTGAAACCTCGCGACTCGAAGTCCGCGGGGCCCTGCCTGCGTCATTGCGGGCGCGGCTTAGTTCCGGATCATCCGAGTATTCACCGGCGTGAGGTGTGATTGGCCAATTGCTCAAAACTTCATCCTACCAAGCGAATATGGTGATAAAAATGTTCATACTTTTGGGCAATGTCTGCTGGGTGCGGAAGATTCGCCAGAGACACTTGATTCACAAGTTTGAAGTAAAGGAATTCATATGGTAGAAGGACATCTTTTGAATACTCCTAGTCTACAAGACAAAACGCCGTAAAATAGCTTTTGTGTCCCAAACACCTAGATGCACGCACTTGTATCTGACCAGGCCTGTAATCTATGGCAGCTGGTCTACTGTCGTGTCCGTGCCATTGGCACTGCCACTATCCCACTGGTCGGGCTTAGTAACATTGAACAACCAGTTCTGCTTGTCTTCGATCTTGCCCTGCTGGATGCCTTTGAGAGTTGTGAGAAGCTTGACGCAGCATGGTCCTGGCTCATTCGATCCATCCCGGTACGAGAATTTGTCGCCCTTGGAAGAGAGTGTGATTGACTTGATCGGAACGAGAGCGGCGGCGGTTCCAGCAGCGAGGACCTCGTCAAATGTGGTGAGTTCCTCGTATGGAATCTGCGCATATGTCAGTTACTAGCTCAGACTTCGAACGAACGATATAGACATACCTCACGAGCTTCGGTCTCCCAGCCAAAGGACTCTCCGATCTTGAGGATACTGTCTCCAGTCACACTCTTGATCGCAGTCCTGCTGTTGGAAGCTACAAGTTTGATCTTCTCTCCATCCCTCTTCACGCCAATGAACGCTGATGTGGAGAACTCATCGACCACGGTCCTAGTCTTGCTGTCAAGATGAAGTGTAATGCCATATCCATCCTTGTGGGCCTTCTCGCTCCACTTCAACACTGGTGCATAGTTGCCTCCAACCTTGGCCGAGCCAGTTCCCTCAGGTGCTGCACGATCGAAAGTCTCCAGAATCAGCGCATCAACAGGGTTTGTTCCATGATACACTCCAGTTGGTACCACGTAGACGACGAACGTGTACTCTTCGGGCGGGTTCAATCCCAACTGTGCTGAGCTTCCGAATAGAAGTGGCCTGATGTACATCGCGGCACCGGTCTCGTGTGGTGGGACATAAGCCGCGTTCATTCCCACTGCTAGATTGACACAAGCGAGAAAGTGCTCCGTCGGGACTGCGGGAATTGAGATGTAGGAGGCTGAGTGCTGCATGCGCTGCGCATTCATGTTGGGTCGGAAGATATTGATTGTGTTGTTCGGTGCCCGGAACGCCTTCATGCCCTCATAACATTGCTGGCCGTAATTGAGACCTGGGGCCATTCCGTGGATTCGTAGGTACGGGTCCTCGATAAATGCCGGGGCGGTCCATTTGCCCTCGTGTACGGAGTAGTGTGATTCAACATGACCGGCAACTGCAATTTTTTATGAGAATAATTCTAAGAGGGTAGGTATAAAGGGATCATGTGGAGAATGAAAGACTCAGTTTCAAGCTCTTTGATATTGTTTGAAGTCATGTGAGCTTATGCTACTTCTTCATGAGACCGAATCATGAGGTTTGGTACAGAGCCTGGATTCTGACGCGTACGAAAAATGATGTTCGAGGATCGCCAGAAATGTACGGAGAGTTTAAGCTTACCTTCTCGGATTTTGAAGCCAACGTTGCTCCAGTCTGTATACCAGCTGTTAGAAAGATAGTTCACGGTATGACGTTGCGTAACGCTGGGTCGGTCCTGATTGTAGTCGACGTACCAATGGTGTTAACGGGGGGAGGAGGGTAGGCAGCCATAATGTGTGTTATTGTTTGAAGCTTAGATTTCAAGGCCTGAAGTTTTCGTGGAATAAGACACAGATTTTAAAGCTGATTGATTCTCTATAAGCCGACCGATATCGGGGATGCTTTTGGACAGCTCTACAACTATCCGTGAGTAACCGTGACCATCCGATAGAATATATCACTTCGCTCTCGCTGCTGTCGTCAGCGTTTTGCCATTGAGGTGAAGAGTTCGTGCTGTATTATTTTCGCGTTTTTGTAAGCCTTGCTTATGGAGCTGTTTCAGAATGGCAGTTTTACGCGGGCGTGTCATAAAGAATATTTACTTGGCGTCATCTGAGGATGATCCGAGGCAGCGTTCAATTCGCGAAGCACCTCACATCACCTTTCCAACACCTCTGTATCTCGCGTTTCTTTTCCCCCCTCTGCTTACACTCATTTAGCCTACCTAGCCATGGTTTCTACTGGCGCAAGTCGCCGCTTCCTCATCCTCTTCATCCTCGCCTTCGCTTTCGTATCTGTCCTCTTCCTCAGCGCACATCGACAGCCACCAGGACAGCCCGCACCGATTAGAGCTGAAAAACCAGACCAGGATAAATTCAGTGGCGCTTCTTTGACAGGCCATGCGATTGCACCCAAGTTGGGGAATGCGACAGCCAAGTACGTCCTCCACAAGAGCAGACACGGCGATCCACCTCCGTGTGATAGCCAAAAGCAATTGAGAACATTTGGCTGACCATGATCTCTTCTCACAGGGCCGAACTTGGCCGCGCCGCGTGGAAAGTGCTGCACACAACATTTGGTCGCTTCCCCGAGAAGCCCACAGATGACGAAAAAGAAGCCCTGCGATCATACGTACACTTGTTCCAGCGATTATACCCTTGGTGCGCCGCGATACGCCACGCTGGAAAGTCATGCGCAAGCTAACTGTGTTCGCAGCGGAGAATGCGCCGAACACTTCGGCAAAATACTAGCCAAATACCCTCCCCAGGTCTCGTCGCGTTCGGCGGCAGCAATGTGGGGCTGCTTCGTGCATAACATCGTCAACAAGAGACTGAAAAAGGCGGAATTCAACTGCGAGAACATCGGGGATGCGTACGACTGCGGATGTGCAGAGGAAGACCCGAAAGACAAGGGCAAGGATGAGACACCACCTGCATGAACCCCGGACTACGCGCTATTGGAAAGAAATACACATGGAAAAGGCCAGACATGTTTGCAGAAGGAAGAGGCGCGGGTGCCGTGGCCATTTTTGAAAATATGCCCCTGGTGGGCGCGTGGGCTGCATGCAGAACATGCGGAGTGCCGCATCTTATCACGACTGCTGGGTCGCTCTTGCCTGGATGTGCAACACTGCAGCCAGCACTGGGGGCGCATGCGACATGGCGGCGTGGAATCAGAATAAACTTTTGGACCGCTTGCCAGATTCGGTGCATAAAGCAAACAAACGTGTGCTACGGGAATGTAAACCCTCTACGGACTCGAGGTCACTTAGTCCCGCTGACGTAGAATGAGTTTTCTCCGCAATGGAAATGACCCGGGACAGTGGGAGGGGAGTAGTAATGGGAGTAGTGGGAGATCTGCCATGTCCCGATGACTTCCGGTCTCTCGATAGGTCAGGCGTCAGCTTGTTTCAGCATGATGTGTCTTGGATGGGCGCGAGGAGTGGGCAGAGCAGGCGGATTTGCCGGACTCGAGATAGCAAATGGGGGCTCATGTGCTCAGCCCGCCAAGGAGCTTAATGGGGACGCTGGGGAGACTATGGGACGAGATGGTCGAGAGGTGGTGAGGTCAGGATACTCTGTCTATAGCAGAGATAGGGCGAATATGCGACTGTATACTCGCGACGCCGCGCAATCTCCCAAATGAGAGTGTAAGCGCACTTGTACTCGACCACGCGCCTGGGCGCAAGCATGAAAGAAGGTGGTTGTTGTTGCTGTTGTCGTCGCCGTCGTCGTCGCCTCAGCCCTCGCCCTCACTTCCACCAGCGCGCCGCGTGTGCGTCGTCCCTGGTCTTGTGGCTGCGAACCATGGCGTCGAAGCGACCCCCGAGAGTTCGTCGCGTGACTATGTTTAGCATCCGGACGCTGTCGCAGCGGCAGTCTTCAGGCAGGTCAAGGCAGGGGTTCGGTGCCTGACAAGGCCAATCGTGGTCGCGACTAGCCCTGGTCGTCGTGGTAGCGCCCAAGGAGCAGAATGACGGCCGGGGCTCCAAACAACATGAAACCTCTTCCATGAACTCCCCGCGCCGCACAATCGATAGCAATGCACTCCTGAAGACTTCACCGACTCTCCTTCATCTACCCATTGACAACCTGCCAGCGTTGCAACCTTCACCGCCATTACCATGGTTTCCTTTAGCTGCGAAGTGAGTGTCCATCCCATGTTTACATCCCACGGCCTGCCCGCGCCCTCAGCTACCGGCCCCCATTGCACCCCTCTGCCCCTGGGCGGACCTGCAGCAGCATACAGTAGCATATACACCTACATGTACACCAGAAGCTTACTGTGAACTCTTGCGAACAGAACTGCGGGGACGTCCTCACTAAGAAGAAACTCGACGGCCATCGCAACCAGTGCTATGGCGCCTCATATACCTGCTTGGACTGCATGATCCACTTTGAGGGAACCAGCTACAAAACCCACACAGTACGTACCCCATTTCCCCGTTCCCCCAGTGTTCGCATACACTATTCTGCAGTCGTTATTTGCGCGTCCAACACCAGCGCCGTTTTCACGATGTGTTGTCAAACATTGTTGTTCTGGCTTGCGGAAAATTCTTCGATTCGCGCGCATAGCTGACCAGTCGCCCGCAGAGCTGCGTCTCCGAAGCCCAGAAGTACCAGGGCAAGCTCTACAAAGAAAAGAAGCCCAAAGGCCAACACCAGAAAAAGGACAGCGCCCAGCAAGACCACACCTCCTCGCAAGCACTCGTCCCGCGCAGTGCCTACGTCGAGGATGCGCCCGACGCAGACACCGGCGCCATCGCCATTGTCGATGCCCCGCCACGCGCACCGAGTCCTCCCCCTGCAGCATACTCCTTAGGCTACACCGAACGTGCTGCGATTGAGGATGTGAACGTATTCGACTTCCTGGAGACGTCCGAGAACCTTCACGCATCCCGAGCTCAGCTTCCTGAATCGCACATGATCGAAGACAGTGAGCCGCCCGCGTATGAGGAGAGACCTCCCACCCCCAAGTCCTCAGGCCCAGATGTACTCAAGTTTCAGATCCCCGACGAAGACGAGCATCACTACACTGAAAATGGTTTCGCATACGGCACCGAACCCATCCGCCCCACCAGTGAACGGTACGAGTCAAGCTATAACCTCCGTCCCCAGGAATCCGACTACAACTTTACAACGCCAGCTCCCAAGCCCAAACACTCCCGGACCAAGTCGCGTGATAAGGACTTTGAGACGGCGACCCAGAAGGCGGACCGAAAGCGCAAGCGTAACTCGCCCTCTGAGCTCGATCTGACCGAGGCTCGCGCTATGCAACCGCAACAGAGGGATATCATCATGGCAGACGATACCCCCTCACTTCACTCAGGACTTACCGGTGGCCTCAACCGACTCCTTACTCGTCCCGAACTTCCTCCCTCACCGGACTATTCTGGAGAGTACGTAGCTGACTCACCCCTGAGTCCCATGAAGCGAGCCAAGCAAGGGGCCTCTAAGGCATTTGCCCGTGCACAGAAAGAGTTTGAGACCCAACAGGAGAGGGAACGCAAGGCTGAGATCAAGGCACAGTTGGCGCGTGAAAAGGAGGAAAAGAAGGAGCGAGGTCGCGCGAAGGATCGTAAGGTTAGCACTGCATTGGTCAAGATCAAGCCAAAGGTCAAGAGAAGGGATGACTCTGCAGTTGCAAGCCGACGACAACGCGAGGGTGAACGTCGCCGCCGTCGCCAGTATTCCTCGTCGCCATCTCCGGAACCTGAACGGAAGACACTCAAAGCTATTGAATATCACCGCTCCGACTCGCACTCGCCAACAACAGAACAAAACGGAGACGGCGCAATGATCATTCGCCCCAGCAGTGATCTTGCGCCTGTGCGGACCGGCGTAGAAGCTCGCGCAGAACTCTTCATGTCCTTCATCAACAAGGGCCCAGAATCTGAACGAGGGATGAGTGTCAACAAGACCCTTAAGCGGTATCACCGTGAACGCTACGATCGCTGGGACAACGAAATCAGCAAGGGCGAGGAAGAGAAGGAACTCTGGAAGAGTCTCAGGCTCAAGAGGAACGACCGTGGGGAAGTCGTCGTCTTTTTTGCAACGCCTGATGCATGACTAGATCTGGATGTGGACATCATGAGCAAGCTAGAGGGCTGGCGGTGTCACGATACAATGACTGACGTTGAAGGAGCGATAGGCGACGGAGCCTTAACGGAGCATCTGGGACGGAGGCGGGATAGTGTTCTTGGTTGTTGATACCCGACTGTTGGTCAATTTTCCTTCGGGTGGATTGGTGTTGAGTGGATCTTTCCGTTTTTCTAGGAGCGTTTTTCCCCTTACCTGTTTTAACATTGTTACAACAGCCGGGATCTCTTTCTGTCAGCTCTTGTTCGACTTTGGATGCATACTTTTGCACGCCGGCGTTGTTTTTGCGCAAGACTGCCCTAATGCTCCTGGGCTGGACCCATCCGCTCCACCTTCGACTCTTTTTCTTTGTTGCATTTTTATGTTTCGATGTAGATATCACGATCATTTATTTCATTCTGTTCACGCACATAGTTCATTGATACTTGATAATGTGACAATATGCTTTACAACAGAACGCCCTTGAAGCTCACTTCATAGGTGGTAGTAGCCAAGTTCCTGACTAGTTTCATAAATCCGCACTTACTCTGATGTTTTCTTTCCATGTGTACCATTCCATCCCTCCCTAAAAATCCTCATACCTCGTGACACGTCATCCAATTTGTGATACCAACCCCTGCACAACCTCGATTACCATGCATGTTGTACCACACCCTCTTCCACATCACCCCCACCACACTTTTGCCTCACTAGCCTTGCTCCACCCGCAGAGCCCATCATCCACACACTCACCACTAGAAAAATCTCCCCCCATGATCATGATTCAAGACCCCGTACCGTCTCTCAGAGTAAACCATCGTCATATACCCTAGCCCCACAATCAGACCAATCCCCGCAAATAAGATGCCAACTATGAGCGCCACAGCTGCAGCACCCTGCCACTCGAAGGCGTCCGTGATTTCTATTTTTGAGATCTTACGAATGGAGTTGTTGAGGTGCCATTTCTGGGGGGCTTTGCGGCCCTTGAGGCCCGATGCAGAGGCCAGCTCGGCGCCCGTCGTGAGGCCCTTGGGGTTCAGCGCGCTGTGCGGCACGTAGTGGGATGACGAGCTCGAGGCCGCGGCCGTGTTCCACGTGGAATCATTGGGGTCCTGGTACGGTTCAGGATCAAGCCAGATGCGCGGGGAGAGGTACGACCAGAGGCTCGGAGGGGGCCCGGCGCGACGCGCCCGCTCGGACCGGTTGATCAGGAAGAGGGACAGCAGGAAGGAGGTGAAGAGGAGGGGGGTCGTGAAGAGCTGGTCTCTCAGCGGGGGTGGGGGATGGGATGGGGGTGCTTACGCGTGTGAGGAGTGGGTCTTGTGGTTCTTGGGTGTCGTGCTGGGGAGGGGAGGAGAGCGGTGATGAGGATAGTGCGCTGAATGGGTCGCTGTTCTTCTTCTTGTGGTGTCGTTGTTTGGGTGGGGAGCTGTGCTGCGTGACGGTAGCCATGTTTCCAATTCTTCAAATGAAGTAACGTGAGTGTTTGGTATGGTTGTGTTCAACTGATGGCAGCGAGTCTGCTGCTGTGGAGATGAAGACGATTTGAGGAGGTTCGTATGCGGTTTGGTGGTTGTGGTTTTCTTCTGGGGCTGCGGGAACCGCGGAACTGGAATGCGCTCATTGCCAGTTATCGATAAGGCAAGCTGCCTTTGACAATTCCCTCACCAGCCCAGACTTCAAACCGATCTTTAATGCAGATATCATCGCATCAAGAGCCTCGAAGGCCCATCACCTCACCGCTACAATAGATAGATGATTGAATAAGCGTGGTGTTGCTGTGTTCCTTCACGTCTTGGCGGAATCGTTTGCGCCCTGTATGATCTTCAACAAGGAGTCTCGCAAAGGGCGCCGCCCGATTGGGTGGCGAGCCGGGCTCTCGCATCGTGAACCAGAAGCAGATTGTCGTGCAGCCGCGACTCCACGGCTGCCTTGTGATATTCGCCGCGGATATAAACCACAAGGGAATGGCCTGTTTGTTCAGGCTGTAAAAACAAGCAACTCTCGCATAGTCGGCGTGGATCTTCTTCCGATAATCCCGAGCCCAGCAATCGGTGCTTTGCACTGCCCGCACAGATTGTTACATCAGCACGGACAAAGAGACGGACGAAACGCTTAAACTCCCTCACTCCTTCGAGAAAGTCGAAGTGTCATCAAGCTCTCAATCTCATTTTTGCTCTGCCTTTTCCGCCGTCTGTCCGATCGTACGAACTGTGTTGTTAGGAAACGATCAGGTGGGTTCTTGTACTTGATATCTGATCGACTGAGATTGTCTGTGGCTCGCCGCCAGTACTACTCTACTCCACCCGGACGAAACCGCGAACGAGGGGAAAGGGATGCCCAAAGAAGCAACCGACTTAGCCGTGAGGAAGAAGATGCGGAAGGGAACGCATAGCTGTTTTGAATGTGAGCGAGAACTCCATCTACCATACGATTGCTTCGTTCCGATAGTCTATCGCACTCTCTACGTCTTCCCGAATTGCCCATAATACATTGTCGCACTTAGAGGATGTAGTCCAAAGGCCCTTATATCAGATACCACGGCACTCCATAGGACTTGGTTGATCCTTGTGCTCGTGGCTGAGACTCTTCGTTGTCGTCTAATAATGACCGACAACACTTAACTACTTCTCTTCGATTGCCTCGTTCTACTTCATCACTCCCATATCAACTCATTCCTGCACATATCAACCACAGGCTATGAACTTCGTCTGATTAATAGCAGGTCGCCGGCGAAAAATAAGGTGTATCTTCCCACCTGACAACACCGACGTCTGTTCAGAGTGCTTTGCTCGCGGGTCACGATGTGTCGACCAAGAGAATGCCAGCCCAGATGTCATCGTCGACCATAGGAAAAATCTCCGTGAGAGGGTGTCTCGTCTAGAAGCACTGGTCGACTCTCTTCTTGAGGAAAAGACCGAGAAAAGTGTAACCGACACAAGTTCAGCTAGAACGCCTAATACTCATACGACTCGCCGGGATACATTCCCTTCCACACCTCTATCATCCATAGATGCATCTTCGGCCATCCTCCAAAATGCTCAGCGTGTTCCATCCGAACGTGGAGATCGTGGCCATCACATTCCTATTCTGTCCGTCTTTGAGGATGCCGTATGTGACCCCTTTCTTTAAAAGAGACTCACACGCTAATTGATCTAGCTCAACGATGCTGAAGCACGAATGGATCCGAACTCGCGTCGGGAGTCTCTTCCAAGCACTGTGCTTGATATGTCAGCCCAGGAACGCTTTACCGTCACTTGCAAGCATCCCGACGATATGTTGGACGGCAACTCACTAGCACATCAAGCCAGACGAGAACGGGCGAAACAAGCCTTGGTCGCGGCTCTTCCGCCTTACGAGCAACTCAACCAGATCATGAACAGCAATAGTGAATGGTGGCAAACGTGGAGACGGAAATGTAGTGGAACGTCAAGTGGCGAGCAAACACTACCTCAATTCGCATCTAAGGCGCTGGCTGATGGTAACATCGGTGCTATCGGAACTGTTGTGCTCTCTGTCGGTATTTGCTCGGATGAAGGTGATGTCGATCGGTATATTGAGACAGTCGACCGCTGGGTATTGAGTGACGATGAGTACTCTGCGACTCTGGAAGGAATGGAGTGTTTGATCCTGAAGGCGAAATGGTATGCCGACGTTGGCCAGCCTCGACGAGCGTGGATTGCTTATCGTAAGGGACTGATGTACACACAACTCATGGTATGTCCTCAACTATCCCTACAGCAGGAACACATACTTACTAGTACACAGGGTTTACATCGGAAACGAACATCATCGGCAGCGCACGAAAGCATATGGTGGTCACTTTACCATGGAGACCGCTTCCTTTCCCTTCTCCTCGGTCTCCCCTACGGCATCAGCGACGCGCATTGTGATCTCAGCCTCCCCGACATGGGCGGCAAGTTCATGGCACCACTCGTATTCATGAACAAAGTTTCCATCCTTGCTGGCAAGGTTATCGACCGTAACCAAGGCATCGCCGAGCAAAGTTTCGCCTGGGCTCTTCAACTCGACCAAGAACTTGAAGATCTCTGGAAGAAGCTCGACCCCAAATGGCTCGAGTTCTCTGAGCTCCTGGCTGATATGGAGAACAATGCTGCGGAGCTCCGTGAACGACTCATGGCGCAGATGGTCTTCCATCAGATCAGAGTATATTTACATCTTCCTTTTATGCTCAAGTCGCAGGCGAACGCTCGCTTCACATACAGCCGGACGGCCTGCCTTACCGGCTCTCGAGAAGTGCTTCGTCTCTACCAAGCCCTGCGTACCGGCGAAGTGCAACCCCTTTACGAATGCAAGGCCGTAGACTTCATCGGTTTTACAGCTGCAGTGCTCATTCAGCTTGGTCTCTTCAACTATGGTGTTTCAAAGGGGGCCATCTCCGCCAAAGAAAAAGAGTCCGATATCCGCCTCATCGAAATCAGCATCGACATCTTCCGACGCGCATCATCCGAGAAGGGTGGTAAAGTGGCGCTCCAAAGCGCCGAAGTCCTCGAGAAAATGCTCACCAAGTTCAAGATGGACTTTGGGCAAGGCGGTAAGGCGGCAGGGCACGCAGGCGACTGCGGCGACATGGCCGAATTCGTGATCCCATACTTCGGTACGTATCTCTGCCCCCCTTCCTTCAAACAACCAACTCACTCGTACAAACAGGCACGATATCCATCCGGCGAGGCGGCCGCCCGGAAATGCCCCCTCCGGTTACTATCCCCACCTCTACAACCAAAATCAACATCCCCTCCCGCTCGCCCTCGATGACCTCTCCGTCCCAATTCACCCCTAGCACGGAAACTTCCGACCTCTTCGGCCGCCACCTCTCCAACACCACCGCATCCTCCGCCACCACCGACACGTCATTCAACTTCACTACGAACAACGATCCCTTCGTCTCCTACGACGGCTTCTACAATTGGGGAGCTACCGGGAATGACACCTTGCACACCTCCACAGCTGCCAACTCCTCTTCTTCAGGCACGACTATGGGTGGGCTGGGCGGTGCAGCGCTTAACAGCCAGATCAACGATGACAGTATGAACAATTTCCCACTCCCGACGAACAACTTCAGTTGGCAGAATATGCCGATGGATATTGACCAAGATTGGAGCTGGTTTTTAAACGATAATCAGGCGGGGAGTGCGAATATTGCGACGACGGGGGTGAATGAGGCGGTGGGGGATCAGTTTACGCAGCAGGGTTTCGTGGGGTTCGGATAGGGAGCAGGAAGGGATGTAGGAATATATTTGAGGGTGAATAGACACAAGGAAATGGGTTGCTTGACTCTTGAGGACTGGGGAACTGATGATGGGTGTTGGCGCCGAAGGATTGGTGGCTTCAATGAGATTTTTGATATCCGGTCGTTTTACTCTAGAGACTCGACTTATTCTCCTCCTTTTCCTTGTAGGCGGTCTTTCTCCAGGTCGGCAGAATAGATATGTATGCCTTTGCCTCCAGCACAGTGAGCAATCTCATGTGATAGTCAGGCTTTTTCAATGTGAGCTCTGATCTAGATTATTTGTCTGATGCGGGGGGCTACTCTGACAATTGAAAAGTTACTCTGACAATAGAAACGCTATTCTGACAATAGGGGAGCTACTCTAACAATCAAAAAGTTACTCTGACAGTAGGGGAGCTACTCTGACAATTAAAAAGTTACTCTAACAATTGAAAAGCTACTCTGACAATCAAATATTTTGGCTGTGTCGAAAAGGCTACTCTGACAATGGGGGGCATTAATATAGTGACTATAAAGAACGCTCCCAGGAAGTGGAGACGCGACAAGCTTTTGATTGATACATTGTGTGTAAAAGGTGTCACTTCTGCAGGTCAATCTCGTCCCAGAGCAAAGATTCTTTCGGAATTTGATCGCTCAGGAATGCTGATGTGCGCCCGCTCGGCGTGATCCGAACTACCGAGCACATTTAACTCATAATGCTGGCATATCTTTTGCTGCGCGTACCTATCATAGGTGGGCGTCTCTAATCGCCTTCCTGTGTCATATTGTTGGCTTCACGTCTGAACTAAATGCAGCATTGGATACGTACGCATGTGTAGCCCATAGTTGATTTCGTATCTGGTGTTTCCTTGCTTCGTTTAACACTTTTGGATCACCTCTGGGTATCTAGTCGTCATCGTCCGAAACCTCCATAGCCGAATCATCGTCGTCTCCCTCGCTCTCGTCCTCTCGTCCTCTCTTTACACCCTTCGCTGCATCTTCCTGGGCTTGCTCTTGTGCCTTTGTCTGCACTGGCTGTGCCTTTGCTGGCGCGGGTGCGCTTCCAAATACCGCCACTTGCGCATCGGTCGGTTCTGACTCTGGCGCTACAGGCTTCTCTACCTCTGGGAGCTTGAAGGTTCCGTCGAGCTTCGCGATGGTGTGTGATTTGCCCTTTGCGTATGCGATTTGCTATCTCTCAATTAGCTGGTTTCGAATACCCGTGGTGGAGAAAACGAGCAGACTCACCATCTCTTTGCCAAAGAAGCTGAAGCCCTGAAGAGCCCGCATGGCTTGTGTACTAGAGTCGATATCTCGGAATACGACATGTGCCTGGCCGCGCATTTTGGACGTCTTAAGCGCGATTACGTCAAGAACGACGCCGTAGGTCGCGAAAAGCATGTATAGATTGCGTTTGAGATCATCTTTGGGGAGTTGATCGGGAAGGTTCTTGCAGTAGATACTGTGGGAATCATTAAGTGAGGGTATGGGCTCGCGGGGAAGAGCTACTCACGTTCGATTGGGGGCGATTCCCTTCGCAACTACAACACCAGGCGGTCCTCGATTGATAGAAGCCATGCTCAATTCCGTAGGCGTCGAATCGTCATGAAGGTGCGGTGAACACGATAGTGACGGAGCGCAAGAGGCAGAAGTCGAAGCTGGGGAAAATCACGCCAAGAGTTCGGGGCTAGTCATCACTGCCCCTCCAAACCTCGAATCCCACTTGAACCTCTCTTCTTCGATTCACAGTCCAAAGTTCAAGTGCAATAGTAGAGAGCTCCTCCTATTGCCAAAATCACATTCCTATCACCATGGCCCCTCCAGAAGTGCACCACCTCTTTAACCAGCCCATCGCGGACCATTCCTTTTCCGCCGACCGTAAGACCCTCGCCGTAGCCCGCGACAACAACATCGAACTATATCAGCGCAGCGGCTCCAAGTTCCAGTTGAAGGACGAGCTTACCGGTCACGACAAGACCGTCACAGGTGTCGACATTGCCCCTAACAGCGGCAAGATTGTCACCTGCTCGCAAGGTCCGCCTCTACCTTATACAATCATCATGCCAAGCAACTAACAACCCTCAGATCGCAATGCCTACGTTTGGGAGCCCTCCCCACAGGGCTGGAAGCCCACCCTCGTCCTCCTCCGCATCAACCGTGCCGCCACCTTCGTCCGCTGGGCGCCCTCGGAGACCAAGTTCGCAGTCGGCTCCGGCGCCCGCCTGATCCCCGTCTGCTACTTCGAGGAGGAAGACAACTGGTGGGTATCCAAGCACCTAAAGAAGCCAATCCGTAGCACCATTACCACCGTGGCATGGCACCCGAACTCGGTCCTGCTTGCTGCTGGCTCCACAGATGGTCACGCGCGTGTCTTTTCGTCATTCGTCAAAGGCGTAGATGCACGTCCTGAACCGTCACCATGGGGAGAGAGATTGCCATTCAACACTGTGTGCGGAGAGTTCTTGAACAACACCGCGGGCTGGATTCACAGCGTGGCTTTCTCGCCCTCTGGAAACGCTCTCGCTTTCGCCGGACATGACAGCAGCATTACCGTCGTATATCCTGGGGGCGCTGACCAGCCCCCAAGCGCTCTCATCAGCCTCAGCACCCAGCTCCTTCCCTTTATGTCGCTAGTTTGGAGCTCCGAAGACGAGATCATCGCCGCCGGGCACGACTGCGAGGCATACCGTTTCCAGGGCTCGGAGCAGGGGTGGCAGATTGCGGGATCATTGGAGAAGAAGGGTCGCCCTGGTCTTCAGGATCAAAGGGAGGAGTCGGCGTTCAACATGTTCAAGCAGATGGATTTGAAGGGCAAGACTTCGGATGATACGAAGCTGAAGACCGTGCATCAGAATACGATTAGCACTATCAGAAGCTTTGAGGAGGGTAACGGGGCAGTCACAAAGATCAGCTCGAGTGGTGTTGATGGCACCTTAGTTATATGGACTCTGTAAGTACCGAATTTGGAGAAGAGATGACGAGAGGGAAGAATATCAGCCTCATTGAGAGCTTGGTGTTGCCCCAGGGAAGCTATATTTTGTGTGTTTGGGCTTGAAAACAGTCAATAGCACCAGAACATATAAATCCACAACATTATTCATGTGTTCTTGTTTACCGGTGAGTATGTTTACTGTATGTGCCTGCATACTGAACGAAAGGGGTGGATGCTTCACTTTCATAAATCGTTACAATGTTGTGTCATATCAACCAGCATTGTATATATAATTCTGACTAACACTAATAATATAAATCTCGCTGTCGATAGTTGGATTGTGCATACACAGTATCTCTCCGCCGAGTACTACATACTCTCTTTTTATCTCCTTTCTTATAAGTCTCTCATCAAAAAACAACTCTTATTCAACCCTCTCGACTCAAAACTCAAATTCATAAATTTCTGAATCATAAACCCCAACTCTAAGATTCTAATTCAATAATCGAAAATATCTCTACAGGCCAACTTCGCCCCAATTACAAAGCCTCTCAATAGCGTGATCACGAAAGTGATAGCAACCCTTGCTGTGCAGCTCGCTAGCGACCAGCGGTTCACTAGGTTTCAGAAGAAGACGTTGAAGAAGGTGAGTGATGAGGCTAAAGAGGTGGGCTAAGATCTACCTCCTGATCAGCAGACTGATACTACTTCTGATGAATGTGATGAGGAGCTTTTCCTATACGTGAACGGTCCCGGTCTACGACGTGCGAACGCCACCGCAAGCAACAAACCTAGACGTACAATCCAGGTATTATTTCTCTTCATTTTAGAGATGGAAACCAGTGGGCTACACTAGGTTGGAGTGTGAGTATTGCATAAAAGGGGCGTCTTTTTTTGGGATATCTCGGCGTCAAAGGTGTGCGAGTTTGATATTCGAGAAACCAGATGAGAGTATGCTGCAAGAGATGCTCCGTTCAAGTTTTACGCCAGAAAAAAACATGTCCTAGTCCGTGACAGTCGTACAAGACAAGACAAGACAAGACAAGACAAGACAAGACAAAAAAACACATAAGATCCATATAATTAATCCTTATATCTCGTTTTCCCTTCCACGCCGTACTTGCACACGGCATTTTACACTCATGCGTCTCCTGTCTCACTATACATCTACACAATATCGTATCGAACCTGTTTGAGCTTCAGACACATTGTACATATATTTGTACGTAGAACAACACAGTCTACTCTTAGATGTGGATGCCAAACCTGATGATTAACATTGTACACCCACAGAGTCTGTTAGTCGGACAGGATATAACGTCCCTCCCTACGTGCCGAGAAACCCACTGTGCCAAGACGAACCTACTATTCCAGCATCTTAAGTCTTCCCTGGTAAGTCTATAAACTTGTAGTCAATGTAAAATGATTCCTTGGCTAATTCTCTTTGAGAATTCGATTTGCAACAAGAAAATTACAGCAGTCTTGACTATGTTGTTGACTGTTTTGTTTATAGTATCTAGAACCGCTTCAGCTTTGCCACCCTACTCTACTACGTCTTTTAACATATCATCAAAGTTTGGAGTATTAGAGCAATAGCTTTAGGAAGGAAGGAGATGACCTTAAGGTTTAGAGGCATTTGGCTATGAAAAAGGTGCACTCTGAGAGTTTCTCCGCGTTGATCAATTTTCACTAAGCGATATAGGCCTCTAGCGTTTAGTACGCTTACGAGACGCTGGGCCGACAATCTAGTTAGGCATATTGTATTTCATGCTATACCTTGTTAACCTGAAAAGTGGCTCCTATCTAGAAACTTCCATAATTAAAAGGCAATGTGATGGGTTGTTCTTGGAAGCTCGCACGTCCAATTCCGTACGCAAGGAAAGGTGCCCTAAGACCTCAGGCTGTACATCGTGAACTCGCGCTAGCTTGGGTCAGGAACTTACGCACACAACAGATCGGCCCTTTCGCGATCGCTATGGGCAGCATAATTGTTTGTAATGCTCCCACATATTGCATATCAAGTCTAATACAGCTGCCTGCTTGACCGCTGCACGATGGCCTTGTCACGCCGCACTACGGGACTGTGCAATCAACCCCGCCTGTCCCGCATGGAGTTCATCCTCTAGACTTCACACATCCACGGTATTGCATGCCAGGTAGTTAGATCCAACTCTCTAGTATAGCTCCACTTTTTGTACTTGTGTAGATGCTTGCTAACCTTGATCTCAGACGAACGTCCCTTGTAGCTGAGCGAGTCGCTGTACCCGCCCTTCTAAGCCTCTTCCCTCACCCTACCACCCACGCGTTCCAGAAGGCTGGACAAAACAATGCGCCTGTTACGACGCAGTAGCGATGGCGAGCTCGGTCTCACGAGGGATCTGGGAGTAGAAGATACAATCCCCGCCTATGCAATCCTCTCCCACACGTGGGGAGCGGATGCCGATGAGGTCACGTTCGAAGACTTGACAAATGGCACAAAAAAGGAAAAACTTGGCTATGAGAAGATCGAGTTCTGTGGCGAGCAGGCAAGGCAAGATGGCTTGCAACACTTTTGGGTCGACACCTGCTGCATCAACAAGGCCAACAAAGCTGAGCTCACGCACGCTATCAACTCTATGTTTCGCTGGTACCGCAATGCTACCCGATGCTATGTCTACTTGTCAGATGTCTCTAGTCCTGCTCGCGAGAGCAGTGAAGAAGAGAGTACGCCGCTGTGGGAGGCTGAGTTCCGGAAAAGCAGATGGTTCACCCGGGGTTGGACGCTCCAGGAGCTTCTAGCCCCAAGTACGGTCGAGTTCTTTTCCAAGGAGCGGAAGCGAATTGGGGAAAAGACACTACTAAAGCAGAATATCCACGAAACAACAGGAATACCTGTTTTAGCGCTTCAAGGGGCTCCACTATCCCAATTCAGCATTAATCAGCGATTGCTGTGGAACAAAGACCGGCACACCAAGCTTGAAGAAGACAGGGCATACTCATTGCTAGGCATCTTTGACGTCTACATAGCGCCTGTCTATGGCGAAGGGACAGGAAGAGCGTTCGAACGACTCTTAGAGGAGGTCCGTAAGCTTGACGAGTGTATCCAAGCGATACGCCCTACAGATCCACGCGATGACAAGAGACGCATTGAGGAGACGAAAGGGGGCTTACTCGAGGGCTCGTATCGCTGGGTCCTTAAGCATCCCAACTTCCAGCAATGGCAGAACGATGCACAGAGCAGACTCCTATGGATTAAAGGTGATCCTGGCAAGGGTAAAACGATGCTTCTCTGCGGTATTATCAACGAGCTGGACAGATCCGCACCCGGCCTGCTGTCCTTCTTCTTTTGTCAAGGCACCGACTCGCGCATTAACAGCGCTACTGCTGTACTGCGCGGCCTAATCTATCTGCTCGTCAAGAAGCAGCCATCGTTGGCCTCGCACCTACGGGAGAAGTATGATCAAGTAGGCCCGTCCGTGTTTCAAGACGCAAATGCTTGGGTTGCCCTGTCAGACATCTTTACAAACATGACGCAAGACCCAGATCTGAAGACGACGTGCTTAGTTGTCGACGCCCTTGATGAATGTGTTACAGACTTGCCAAAGCTCTTAGATTTAATCATCTATACCTCATCCGCCGGCGTAAAGTGGCTCTTGTCAAGTCGGAACGAGTTTCACATTGAGCAAAAGTTGAGATCTGTTGCAGCTCAGGCGAGGCTAAGTCTAGAGCTAAAGCAAAACGCGGAGCAGGTGTCTCACGCTGTTAACGTGTATATTGACGACAAATTGTCCCGTCTTGAGTCACTTGAAAACGATAGCCTCAGAGATCAAGTGCGAGACATTCTGCGCCAGAAGGCGAATGGCACGTTCCTTTGGGTCGCTCTTGTAGTCCAGGAGCTTGAGAGGCCTGAGAGCTGGGACCCTTTACAGGTAGCAGAAGAAGCGCCTCCGGGCCTACATCAGCTATACGATCGCATGATGGACCAGATCCAACGGCTTACAAAAAGAAACTCAGACATCTGCCGGCTTCTGCTTTCTATTTCTACTGTTGTATACCGTCCGCTTTACCTACTTGAAATGGGTGGCTTGTGCAGATTACCAGGCCAGACTTTGGCGCTAGCGCGGAACACCAGAACGATTGTAGGCATGTGTGGTTCGTTCCTTACTATCCGAGACGATCAGGTCTACCTCATTCATCAATCAGCCAAAGACTACTTGAGCGACAAAGGGCAAGCCACCATCTTTCCATTCCAAGTTCACTACGACATATTTTCCCAGTCGCTTAAGCTTCTATCTCTTGCACTAAGGCGTAATATGTATGGTTTAACTTCTCTAGGATTTCCAATTGACGAGGTTCAAGTGCCAGCCGACGACCCGCTAGCAACAACGCGATACTCTTGCATATATTGGGTTGACCACCTTTGTGACTGGAGCAATGAGTCTTCTGGAAACCACGGAGATGCGCTACAAATGGACGGTGCTGTTGACGTTATGTTAAGAAAGAAATATGTTTACTGGCTAGAGGCTCTTAGCCTTTGCAAGAGCATGTCGAAGGGTGTCGTTTCTATGGCGAAATTAGAGGCGCTGATCCAGGCAGGTTCTACACAAGCAACGCAACAATGTGTCTCGCTCGCTAACAAAGTCCAGAGAGACATCAACGCAGCTGGACTGGCTGAGCTTGTCCGAGATGCGCGCCGGTTCATCATGTACCACAAGAAGGCAATCGAGAGTAGTCCTCTTCAAACATATGCGTCTGCGCTGTTGTTTAGTCCAACAAGGAGCTTGGTAAGAAGGCTATTCCAGCACGAAGAGCCGGAAGGAATCACCATTAAGCCGGCTATGAGTGATGACTGGAGCGCGTGCCTGCAGACGCTTGAGGGCCATAGCAGTTACGTCACCTCAGTCGCCTTTTCCCACGACTCGACACGGCTGGCATCGGCGTCAGACGACAGCACAGTTAAGATATGGGATGCAAGCAGTGGGGCGTGTCTGCAGACGCTTAAGGGCCATAGCAGATACGTCACCTCAGTCACCTTTTCCCACGACTCGACACGGCTGGCATCGGCGTCAGGCGACAACACAGTCAAGATATGGGATGCAAGCAGTGGGGCGTGCCTGCAGACGCTTGAGGGCCATAGCAGATACGTCGGCTCGGTCGCCTTTTCCCACGACTCGACACGGCTGGCATCGGCGTCA
>BLYF01000102.1:80070-143638 GCA_014905255.1 Herpotrichia juniperi
TACGACAACACAGTCAAGATATGGGATGCAAGTAGTGGCGTGTGCCTGCACGCACTCGTTGTTGGGAGTGCACTCAGCAACATATCGTTTAACACTACTAGCTCACATCTTTACACTAAAATTGGTATTATTACTATTAGTGCAGCATCGTTAGTTCTAAGTAGTACACCTAGTGTTACGGAGCCTAAAAATCCTAGATACCAAGGCTTAGCTTTAAGTTCAGACTACACATGGATAACATACAATTCAGAGAATCTAGTATGGTTACCATCAGAGTATCGACCGTCATGCTCAGCAGTGTTAGGGAACATAATTGGTATTGGTGTGGGAACTGGAAGAGTGTGGATATGCAAAAGTTTGGCCTAATATATTATTAATCGTTCGTGTGCAGGTAACTTATTATTATTATTTTCATTTTTTATCTCTATTCTATAGAGGGGGACGAGAATCGAGGCGAATATATAGCTTCCTTACTTGCCACAGCGAACTTTTGAGAATTTTCTAACTGGGACATAAGATCGGTACACATAGAACCACACATTGAAGTTTTGCTACTTGAATCTCAGCAGAGGTAGAAGGACAAAGCCAAGAAGGCTGCGCAGACACTGGTCGAGTTAGCTCAATCTCAGTCTGATTGTCAATTCGAAAAAAAAAAATCGGACTTAGAACTCGTTCCCATACCGCAGCGTCCTTTTCTAGAACATCGCAACGCGGATGTGACTGTTCCTCTGTTGGTGATATTCTTGACTTCCACGTACGGTACCCTTCGAAGCAGTACGGACTCAAACACTCCAACACCACCACCGGCAACGGACGTGTAAAGCAGCAGCGTAAGAAGTCACGATCGGCTCGGGCAGCTACGGTACCTCCTCGGTACTATGCCCTGGAGCTGATTCCAGAGGAGGAGAATGTGTAGGCTTGAACTAGTCAAGACATGGGCTGAGTGACGTTCAGACAAGGCAGGCCTTGTTGTGATGCGAGACAACGAGTTGTTGTTTGAGGAGACCTTGTAAGATCTAGAATACCTCTTTGCTAGGGCTTAGTTTGATAGCACTATAAGTACTGGGGTATTGAAAGTATTAGCCACAACAGAAGAAGAAACACAAAAGACTTTGCCTTGGCACAAGTGAGAAGTCGTTTCGCAGTGAGTGTTCGGAGTTAATATAATAGTACTGAAACTTCGCTCAGATCGAGAAAGAACACAGAATATGCAAATTCTTGAACAAGAAATATCACAACCCATCCTGGGCCCTTATAAATACTTACAATGACGGACGTTAGTTGTCTAAAGCGTTCTTGTTCGCACTATGTAACACTTAACAATGCTGTCAAGGTTATTGTTAACTACGTTATGCATACACAACATCTGGAAGTATTTTGTCATATATACCTCCATGGTGCATACATATTCATCTCACAAAGGACGTGAACCTTCGAGACATCCAAGGTGTCTTCTCGAGTCACTTTCGTCCCATCTACTACCCTTCGCTCGACTTTCATCTCGAAGATGACTGGAGTGCTTTCACCCTACCTTGGTCGTAGCCAAGAGCTGACCGCATTTCAAAAGAAGGCAAAAAGGAATGCAAAACGAAGCCAAGAACGCCAGGTTCAGTGTGTGTTCCCCTACTGCTATGATTAAAAAGACTCTGGCTGAGCAGGCTCAGCTTGAGAGCATCAACATGAATCTTGACGCTCACCCGAAGCGTCCTACATTTGCACATATGGGTTCTATGGCCCATTACGTACCTTGTGTTAGGGACGTATTACATTTTGGTAAAGAGGAGCCAGACCTTCGACGAAGCAACGCCGTTGCCGGTAATGGGCGTCTAGAGGGTGTGTTGAAGCAAGAGCAGCGGGCACCACTGTCGGATAAAACGGTTGCTCAATACTACTCAAGTTCTCCAGGATAGAATAATTGAAGCAGTGACAAATCTGGGTTAGCTCCAAAGATATAGTGATTAGTCGCGAGGAAGTCTGCTATGAAATCACTATGTTGCGTGCACAGGTTATTCGGTGTTGCCCTTGATCAACTCGAGATATTAGATCGTACCGCCAAAAAAAAGTAGAGAATGTACCGTAATCGAGAATATTGGCTGTATTCAATCAAGACACTGGGTTGTACGTCGACAACGATACATGTTACTGCACACAGCAATCCAATCACCCGTAAAGTACATTTTCGTCCCAAAACAGCTTGTTAATGAATTAGCATGTCTAGAGTCGAGATTCACTTTCTTTGAGCACCAAGACACAACAGAGACAATAAACGACAGTCCCGCACGCAAGTATAGCCTTCCTCCAAGAAACCCCTATCGAGTGCCACTGCGGCTTCGATATATCCAGTCTCCGGACAAGAAGATTACTCCAGTTCTACTTTACCCTATAATATCGAGCACCAGTAGTTTTACGCCCGACAACTGCTCTGATCGCCGAGGGTTTAGCCTTGTACCTGCGGCCGACCTGGATGGTTGAGTAAACCGTAGTCAGAAGGCAAGAGGAACAGCCGAGCCTCAGAGTATCACTATATAGCTTCAAAAACCTCTTGCAAATCTTCTGGGTTCGGAGGGCACAGGACACAGTACATCACCAAAACAATACGAACACAATATGAGAATAGACCATATCATTCAACGCCACAAGATTTCCTCCGTGCCCAAAGTACTTATCCACTCCCAAACGCTGCTCCAACCCCCCGTGACACTCTCAGTTCACAATCTCCCCCTGAAAATACCCCTTGAACCGCGGCTCTTCTTGCAATCCACACTGTTTAACAGCCTCGTAGCATGACATGACCAACCTAGGAAACTTGATAGTCCAATATTTGAGATATCCTTCAGGCAGAGCCCCTACTTTAGCCTTGACGCTTTCTTCCATATCCTCGTAATGATTTTTCTTGTTTCGAAGAGCTCTCAGAAGGTCTAGCATCCTATCCCCTGTGTACTTTCTTTGTTTGCCAAGAGAAAGGATGAAGCCACGATCAAGTTTAGCAAGGAAATCACGTTTCTTATCTAGTACCTGTGAGCTATAGCTTTCGAGTACGGAGAGGTCACCCGACGGCGGATCACGTGGTTCGCGCTCCCAGTGGTCGGAGCAATCACATAGGAAGTTCAGACGTTTCTCGGCCGTCCAGAAGAACGGGTGGTTAATCACTTGAGATGCGGTAGGCCGATCTTCGGGACGATTGGAAAGCATCCAGGAGATAAGGTGGATTGGCTCGACCGAATCGTCACCTACGGTGAGTTGTTTGAAGTTGGCTTTGTCTTTCTTGATGTTGAGTTCGCGGATTTGCATCCAGCCCTCGTCATCATCGAATGGGTGCGAGCCGTTCGTTAAAACATAGAAAAAGACGCAACCGAGAGAGAAGATATCAACAGCGCGCTTAACACCTTGTGATACGGGATCGGTAGAACTGGACGAATCGCGGGAGTGACCAGTTGAGCTTCCACTCATGTTCATGATCTCTTTTGGCTGAAGAATTAGCTCAGGAGCTTTCCATCCCGTCGTGCCAGCATTGCCAGTCGTACCAATCAGGGTACTGACGTTGTCGGGCAAGGTTTTGCAGAGGCCAAAGTCCGAGATAACAAGGCGAGGACCCTTCTTCATGTTTCGTTGAGGGTAGGCGATTAGAATATTCTGCGGCTTGATATCGCGGTGTATAATTCGAAGACCATGGAGGTGATTGACACCTTTAGCGAGCTGGCGCAGAGCACTTGGAACGTCCGCGTTGATTTCATTGACTAGGCGCTGTTGAGTCTCGCTGAGGTCCTCACTAGGTCGCCCGTCGTGATACAGATCAAACAAACTAGCCTGGCAAAGTTCGACTGCAATATAAAGGAAGTTTTCATCCTTTTCGTCGTCGAAATATCGAATAACGTTCTGGTGTAAATCACTCTCCTGAAGAAGCTTGACCTCCTGTTCGGCAAGCCCAAAGTACTGAGGCAGCATGCGTTTGATAGCAACATCGCGGTCCTGAATCTCGATGTTAGACAATGTACGCAATTTCAGCCTGGGATGAGTAGGTTCAAGCTAGCCATGCAAAGCGGTCCTTGCCAACTACGACAGTATTTTGCAGGGCTAGCCCAATCCATTTGCACGTCCACTAAATTTGCATGGAAAGATTCAGCGATAACTTACATTCCACTTGCCCTCGAAGACGAAGGTGCCGCCACTTCCGTTGCCAAGGAGACGATCGCAATCGATAGTCAACTTGCCAATCCTCTTCACATTGCTGACGTCTTGTATGTCTTGGTCGTTCATTGTACGCTCGTCTGGGTGCAGAGTAGGTGTCTGATCAAGATGTTTCACCGCATCAACAATTCGATCAACCTCATCTTTATCCCTTGGACCCCTAGTGAGTTTTTTGCCCCCTCGCTTTCCTCTGTGGGCTTTTTTCTTCTTCGTAGGCGTGGCATTTGGGTCGTCAATGCTCCCTTCGACACTGTTCGACATATGGGATGCATCGGTCTTGGGCGCTTGGAGACCATCTGGCTCTCCTCCAGCGGAGATAGGGGAGAGCTGTTCGGCTGTGGTTGTCCTGGAAAGAGACTCCAGATCTGGGTCTTCGTCATCTGGGATGTCAAACATAACTTTACGTTGTTTTGGTTCCATATCAGAGTCCCCATGAGAGACTATCTCGGTAGCATTGTCTGGGATAGAGATCTCGGCCACAGGTTTGATTTCTTCTTCCTGGGTTGTCTTGGTTTCTGGCTCGGACACCAGAAGAGTGTCTGGCATTGGCTGCTCGAGTTTTTCGGACCTCTCAGGCTTCGAGAATCTTGACAGGAGATGGTTTTTAAAGAGGTCGAACTTGGTTGGTTGACCCATTTGGTAAGACAGGCTCCCAGTCAGTATCACAGCTAAAGTAAAGAACAAGGGCCACCAGTTCGTCTGTGCTCCTGACTCGATGATAGTCTGGGGCGGTAGGTCCGAGGAATCCCTGATTGGTGGTAGTTCTGGAACAGGGACAATGACTCTGGGGTGTTCATTGTGCACTGGGGCACCGATTCCGGGGACCTCTTTGTGCGACGGGGGCTCGACCTGAAAATCTAGAACGTGCACACCTACAAGTCCACTTCGATCGGGAAGATAATATGGGCCATCCCAGCTAAGGATGTCGCTGTGCGTGTAGCAGGAGGCTGGGGGAGCGCTGTCGGTTACCGCTGGGAAGCTAGCCTCAGATAAAGCATACCAACTCCCCGAATCAGTCGTGTTGAGCCACACGTGCTTCGCCTTGTCTTCGATGATCGCAGGTCCAGCTGGCTGAGGAAGGAGAACAAGTGCAGACTCAAGATCTTCATCATCCAGTGGTCTCGCGATATCGAAGACTCGTACTACAGGAGACGATAGCTTCATTTGAAAAGACAAATATTTAGACGATCGCTTAGGTCTTTTGTGATCATAGGCAATAGCATGACCGTCGTACCTACTGTATATATACTGGTTTTCATGGGGTTCCACATACTGTAGTTGGAGATCCCGGTCCCGGTTGTTTGGCGTCCATTCGGCGTATTTGATGGTGCAGATGTTGGCGCCAGTGTTCTTGTTCTGGATGCTGACGATGTATTCGGTTTGCCCAAGGTTGAAAAAGCCTTTGCATTTGCTATCTTCAGATTCCGAGTCGAAATAGTTGGTCGGTTTTGGTGAACAACTCTCTCCATCCGTGACCATGGAACCTCCTGCGCTGAAACTTTTTGTAATTTTACCGGTCTGAGCATCAACAACATGCATAGAATTTCGCTTCTCAGCAACATACACAACCGGAGGGTCGTCGCTGGAATATGGAGACACCTCGGCTAACTGTTTAACTGTCATGCCTAGATTCTGTAGCACTGGGTACGGGCCTGGAGTAAGGACATATAACGTCCCGTCTTCTTTGGGCTCCACGATCCAGAGGAAAGGCATGTTCTTGATGTCATTGTCGCCCTCCGAGTCGTTCTGGGTATTATAAATCGTCTCCAGCATAGGTTTGTTCATGTTGAGCTCCCATATCTCCTTTCCATCATATCTATCTCGTGCGTGTATGTGACCGTCGACGGTCGCCAAGAGAACAAAGTCCTCGACTTCCCAGTCCTGCAGGGACCGCGCACTCGGTCGCGATAGACCACCCGAAGAGGCGGCGTTCCTGGCGGGAAGGGCTCTGACAGCGGGGTTCGCTGGAGCAGGAGGGACTGTTGTTGCTACGGCGCGCTCGTTAAGAACGGCTAAGGGTGCATATGAACGCTTTGCGGCGTCTTCGACGCTGGCCTGGGTATGTTTTCCGTGTTTCGGTAGTGTGATGGCGCCCACCACACGGGCGTCTTCACGGAGGGACCGTCGACGGCCATTTTCCGGATGCTGCTGCTGCTGAGCGGCGGAGGAAATGAAGGGTAGGAAGAGGAGGACGGCGAGCACAACGGTCGTGCTTAGGCCGGGACCGGCACCGGGCGGTCGACGTCGAGGCATATATGAGTGGTTGCTGTAGGCAGCTATGATGGGGTCGCTGAAGCCTGGGGCAGGCTAGATGGCGGGGGAACGAGCATTGAGCGAGGTGATGGAGGAAGAGGGACGGAGGCTGTGGATTTTGACACGATATATTGGGGTGGGGAGAGCTGAGGTGAGCGAGGGTGCTCCAAGGGGGCGTCCTTAGTAGTGTGGTGACAGGGTGGTGGTTGGTTAATCAACCGGGACCTTAAATCGTGCCGCAGACCTCCAGTGTTTCTCTACTCTAGAACCTGCTTGGCGTATAGGGCTGAGCAGGCGTAGTGATTGTGGCAAAGAAACAAAGATGCAGGTACTTTGTTATTTCTACGGCTGAATGTCGATGTGAGAGCTTGTGTGATGTTGTGTGATAAGTCCCCTCCCTTCCCTTCCATGTACGAATTCGCACAAGGAAGGAAAGCGCTAGTTTCTAACAAAATGCTGCCATCCTTACTGTGTACATTAGCTACATCCAATCAGCCATGCGAACAAGCCCAGTACCCGTAGCAAGGAATATTCCAAGCGTCTTTTGCAGACCGCCAAAGTTCCCTCTGGCTTGCATGCTCGCTTCAAATCTCTTGCCCGCCTACTAGAACTCCCTATTGTGTTTCCTCGTTGAAAACTGGCTCCCCTAAACTCCAGGACCGTTTTTGGAGCACAGGTGGTATTACGTGTGCTTGTCCAGCCCAGTTTGTAAAGCATATGCGCCAGTAGGAGCACGGCGTAGGCCGCACCACTTTGCGTACCTCTCTCGGGCGAAACCCGCACAAAGACTGATCAAAAGCACAAGGGACTCCAAGTAATCACGCACTGTGACCTTATCCAATCTATCGTAGTCCATCATATCGGCTAATTTACATCCCAAACGGGACAATCGGCCCTCGCAAATCTTCTCGCAAACCTTCGAGGACAAGAAAAAAACATTCTCACACTGATGCGCAGCACATGAAACGCAAGTGGAGTGACATTCATTGAACAGGCTGAATTCCCCATAAAGCTAGCTTCCAGTATGCTGAAACCAATCGCCTCTTTTCGAACCCCAACTTTACCAAGTGCCCGATGCATGCAGCCGCCGTCAGCGTTATCAGCACATCCACCTGCATCTGCAATGCAGAATAAACCTGTGTGTGAGCAGACGTGAAAGTACTATGCACGACGACCGCTCTTGAAATCCACAATGGCACTCTGACTGCAGTGATATTTTTGTGTAATATACAATCTATCTAGTGCCTTGTTCGTAGGAAGTCGTGCCTGTGCGCTTCGCGTACGCCACTCTCTTACATCCGCTCCCGTCTTCGCGGGGCACTCCTGATGATATTATCAACCCTCAACAGTAACTGTGGAGATCATTAGCATTTGTTCCAAAGTGTAACAGCGAACAAGAAGCACGTACCTCTGCAGCCTCGGAAGCCGAAGAAACAACCGCGCGCTTCAACTTGTAGCTCTCAATAACACCAAGTTGCCTCATATCAGCGATGCCGCCGCCGGGGGTCATTAGATCGAGGCCTGAGCTAGTCAGGCCTGAGTAGACTGCTTTTCGGAGGCGCGAAACGAGATCGCTAGAGTCAAAACCGGCGTTGTCGGCGAGGATGGTAGGTAATTGTTGCAGAGCTTTAGCGAAGGACTCGACTGCGATGGCCTTCTTTCCCTCCACGTTCTGTGCAGCCTCTGCCACGGCCTTGGCCATGACCATCTCTGCGCAACCACCACCCAATGTCGTTCTAGGCTCTTTGACTGTTTGAGAAAGGACTGCAAGAGCATCGTGTAGAGAGCGCTCAGCCTCGTCGAGAAGCTGCTCAGTAGCCCCGCGGAGTACGATTGTGCATGCCTTACCCGCCGCGACACCAGAGAACTTAATCAGTGTGTCCTCTCCGATGATAACCTCCTCAATCAGATCGCAATGACCCAGCTTGACGTTGTCCGGGTGGTCAAACGTCGAAGTGATCTCTCCTCCTGTGACGAGTGCTAGTCGCTCGATACCGTCGAAATCTGCATGCTCAATTGAGCAAATACCAGCATCCGCAAATAGTTGCTCCGGCCAATTGTAAATCAGCTGTCGGTTGACGAAGCAGTTGATACCATGTGCCTTGATGCGCTCCACCTTAGCCTTCATCTTTTCCCGCTCCGCCTTCTCAAGCTCAGCAAGCTTTCCAGTCGAGTCAACCTTCACTCTTGCTCCGAAGATCTTGATCTTGTCTGTGTCCATAGCTGTGTTCGCAACAAGAATCTTGGCGTTCTCTATCCGCTTGGGTTGGTTGACACCGAACTTCTTGTCCAAAATAAAGCCCTCATCCAGGTATGAGTCCTTCAGCTTTCCTCCCGCCTTCTTGATGATTTGGATGTGTGTGAGGTCAGTAGAACCCTGCATCCTGAGTACAGCGTCCGTTGCGAGCTTTGAGAACTGGTCTCTGTCCTGGCTCAGGACTTTGGAGCTCAGTGTCGTCCGAGCAATGGCCTCGAGGTCTTGCCTGAACGCAGCCGTGTTACCGCTGTTGTCTACTGCTGTTCCTGCCAGAGCTTTCAGAGCCGCGTGGCTCGCTATCCTATAGCCCTCGATGATGGTCTGGGGGTGTATCTTCTGATCTACAAGCTTCTCCGCCTCTCGGAGGAGCTCTGCAGCGAGAACTGTGACAGATGTGGTACCGTCACCGACTTCGTCATCCTGCACCTTTGAGATATTGACCAGCACTTTTGCGGCGGCGTTGTCCAGAGCGATGGATTTCAGGATCGTAGCTCCGTCGTTAGTGACCATAATTTCGCCAGTTGAACTGTGGGGTACTTTAGCATAACTTTGTATGAATCTCGAGGGCGCACTTACGCCGACTGCAGAATTTTGTCCATGCCCTTGGGTCCCAGTGTGCTCTTCACCAAGTCTCCTACAGCAATAGCTCCGACGAAAGCTGAAAGACGCGCATTTTCGCCCTTCTCTTCCGTCACATCCTCCGCAAAGATTTGGGTGGGATTGTTGTACGACTAGAGGGGATTTAGCAAAGACAAGGACAAGTTATGAGAATATACATACCATAATGTGACCAGGATGTAAACAACGAGAGCCGGGTATATACGAAGGTGGGGTGTTGCTGCTTCTGGTGCCTGGCAACGCGACTTTTTTCGATGTCGTAAAAGTTGTGTTTGCAGTGTTTGTCCTGCAGAGCGGCCTTGGCGATTGTCGGGGGTTGTCGGCAGTACTTCGGGCGCATCCCCAATGTTTTCTCGAATCTTGAAGTGAGACAAAACTCCAGCCCCATCGCGACTGTCACCTAACCCGACAAACCCCACCATGGTGAAGCGACAAGCTCTAGAGCCCCTCGAAGATGTTGTAGATGCGCCTTCCCCTGCCATGAAACGAGCCAAAGTCGAGGACGAGGAGATGGAAAGCCCTCCACCCACGAACGGCGCGACTAGCCACGGCCATCTCACGTCTCCACGACAGCAGGATCGCGATCAGGTGGATATTATAGGCGCATATAATGAGGAACACGAGGAGCTAGAAGAAGCTGGCGCATTGGACGACGATGACGAGGCCGCAGTTTCAGCGCCTAGGCGACAGGCAGCTCCAGAGGAGGGATACACAGATCTCTACCTCGACACGATAGATCGCAAGGTCCTAGACTTCGATTTCGAAAAGCTCTGTTCCGTCACGCTTTCTAACATCAACGTCTACGCATGTCTCGTATGCGGGAAATACTACCAAGGCAGAGGGCCGAAATCGCAGGCGTACTTTCATGCGCTCGAGGAGGGACATCACGTCTATGTCAACATGGAGACGAAGAAGGTCTATGTGCTTCCGGAGGGATACGAGGTCATGTCGAAATCCCTGGATGACATCAAGTTCGTGGTCGATCCGCGAATGAGCAAGGATGAGGTGGCACGACTGGACAGAGAGCCAAAAGTGTCATGGGATCTGTTGAACAAAGAATACATACCGGGCTTCGTGGGTATGAATAACATCAAGGCAAACGACTACTTCAATGTAGTGGTTCAGGCGCTTGCACACGTGGTCCCGTTGCGGAACTACTTCATGCTGGAGGACTTGTCAGCTCGCCCTCAGCTTGCACAGCGATTCAGCACACTAGTCCGCAAAATCTGGAATCCGCGGGCATTCAAGAGTCACGTATCACCACACGAACTCCTCCAAGAAATCGCTCTTCGGTCTTCCAAGCGCTTCTCCCTTACAGATCAGTCTGATCCGGTAGACTTCCTCTCTTGGTTCTTAAACCACCTACATCTGGCAGTCGGAGGCTCAAAGACGAAACCCAACAGCAGCATAATCCAGAAGGTTTTCCAAGGAACACTGAAAATCGAGTCCCAAGAGATCACCGCGCGCGCTGATGCTGGCGATCGTTTACGTTTCGAAGACGCCGCTGTAAAGACCGAAACCTCGAAATTCCTTGTCCTCACCCTCGACCTCCCCGCCGCGCCTCTCTTCCAAGACGCCCTAGAACGAAATATGATACCCCAAGTTCCCCTTACAACCATTTTAAACAAGTACAACGGCATGCAGCCACAAGAGAAGATGAAGAACCGCGTACGATATCGACTCGTACATCCTCTACCCCCTTACCTCATGTTTCACATCAAGCGTTTTAGCAAAAACAAGTTCGTGTCCGAGCGAAATCCTACTATCGTCACTTTTCCGGTGCGGTCATTGGATATGGCGCCTTACGTGGAACCGAATCCGAAGATCTACCCGCCTGGCGAACCGATCTGGTATGACTTGGTGGCGAATATTACGCACGAGGCTGTCAAGAAGAAGGATGATAGTGTGGAAGGCGAACAGGAGACTAAAGTCTGGAGAGTACAATTGAGGGACAGGAGTCGGGATGAGTGGGTGGGTGTGCAAGATCTCTTCGTTGAGAAAGAGCGCGGAGAGACGCTGTTTACGAAGGAAAGCTATGCGCAGGTCTGGGAGAGGAGGAGAGGGGTGGTGAACACCAATACTAAGGGAAAAAGTAAAGCATAAGGAGGAATTATCCTTCATGCGTTTCCTAACTGCTTTGTCCTCGATTCTCAAGCATCCGATCTGGCAGGTATGGGGGTCGAATTACGGAGTAGCGGCGTTAATGTGTAGGATACTAGAGCCTTGAATCAAAGTGAGTGATGGGACTTCTCTGTAAAAAAAACTCACAATTGGGTAGCATTGGACGCAACATACAAACTAAATATATACCCTTTGCAACATGTAAATATCCCACGAGCAGAATGCCCTCATGAAGTTATGCCATATAAATCCTCCATCCAAAGTGTATAGGCTTGCAGCCTCGGAGCTGGAATAACCTCGGCTTGGAAGCTACAACCTCTAAGTCAACTTAACCCTTCACACGTTAACACCATCGCTTTCTTTCGTTCAATATCTCTCCTGACCCTTAGTCACCATGTCGAAACCCAAGATCACGCTCTATGTTGACATCGTTAGCCCGTTTGCTTATTTCGGGTTTTATGCGCTGCAGGTGAGCTCTCCTCTCATTGGAGCTTCAAATGTCGTTATTCCGGGGGAAGTTGCTCAATTGATCCACCACTGGCAACTTTTCGGTACCTTTCGACGAGTCCAGTCCACCAAATTGCCTAGACGCAAATGTCAAAGATGGAGCATTTTACCAATTTTGTTTCGCCCTGTACTTTTGTAGCTATTGATCACGCTTTATGCCAGATTTTGAACCGTCTGCTTAGATCCGATTGATTGCTTGCTTGTCTTTCGTTACATTTAGCATTTATACATAGATGTAGATGGCTTGCAAAGATCAAAAAACTAGATACTCGACGCTAATTCACGACAGAATTCCCCCGTCTTCCAGCAATGCGAAATCACATATATCCCGATATTTCTAGGAGGGCTGATGAAAGCATGTGGAAACACGCCTCCGATTGCAATTAAGAGTGAGCAACCCTTCCTACTGCAAAACATGTACTAACACATCCTCTAGACAAGGACAAATGGATAAACCTCGAACGTATGCGATGGGCAAAGTACTTCTCCATCCCCATCTCCGAGTCCGCTCCACCCGGATGTACGTGCCCCCTTTCTCATCTTTGCCTCCTTTCGCCGCCCTTTGCAGCAAATAGTTTTCGTACTTACGCTTCGCTTCAGTCCCAATTAACACTCTCACCATCCAACGCGTCCTCGCCGCCCTCTCTATATCGCACCCCTCCTCCCTCCCCTCTGCCATCTCCTTGTTCTACCAAAACTTCTGGGTCCACTATGCTGAGCCCACCAAACCTGAGAATTTACTTGCGATTGTGAGTACAGTTGTGGGAAGCGAAGAGGAGGCGAAGAAGGTGTTGGAGGCTAGCAAGGGGGAGGAGGTGAAGAAGAGGTTGAGCGAGAATACAGATAAAGCGTTTGGGGAGGGGGCTTTTGGGTTGCCTTGGTTTGTTGGTGAGTGCATATACCTAGATTTCTTAAAGACGTGGTGTGGTGTGAAATTGAGAGCTGATAGTGTGATAGCAACGAATTTAAAGGGCAAGACGGAAGGCTTTTGGGGAATTGATCACATGGGGCAATTGTGTGATCACCTTGGGCTTGAGAAGCCTGGTGGGAGAGGATGGAGGGCTTTGCTTTGAGAGTAAGCTTGAATTTTTGTCCTTCTAGGAACGAGAGAAATGGGTGTACAATGTTCGAAGGGGCAAAGAAATATGGTGTATTCTAACAATCATGCAAATATCAAACCGGTATCACAAATTAATCTTTTGCAAGGACAGAGAACAGCGGTGTATTGCGTAGCTAGCCTGGTACATTTGCATACGGGCTAAAATCGCTCACGGTTTTTCCTTACTACCAGTGGGCTCATGCGTGTTAGTGACCGCATGTGTCTCTATATAACAATAACGTCACGTAAATAACATGCGACACACATGCACGACGAGCTGGGAGCAGAAAGTGTTTGGGTATCAATGATTAGATCAAGTGTTACTATCACCATAATACAGGACTACATGAACTCCTTCCCTTGTGGAATTATTCACAGGGCGTGCTACCGTGTAAACAGCCATAGCTTTGCACCGCTTACGAAGCTTAGAACTTGGTCTCCTTGTCCTTAACGGGGAAATCGCTGCCAGTAGTGCTCTTGTAGGTCGACCTGATGTAGTCGGAGATCTTTTCGTCCTTGGCTTGCTCGAGGGCAGACTGATGGATGGTTAGCTACTGCGTGCTATGTATCATGACTATGTTGATAGACTTGCCTCGTTGCTCTGATCTCCACCACCCAGGAATTTCTCCTGCACGTAGTCGACACCTACACACATGGTTAGCTTGGCAGTCTGGAGGGGGGCTGATAACACGCACCTTTGTCTAGGTAGTCTTCGTTCTTCTCCGACTCCTTGCCGCCGCCAGCAGCAGAGTTTAATTTGTTACCAAGGCTGCCGAGAAAGCCACCACCACCTTCACTCTGCTGATTGTTGCTGGAGCCGACGTTCTGCTCGTTGTTCTGCTTGTCGCCGCCGGTGAATTTGTTGACGAAGTCCATGACTGATAAGTGTAGTTTGGGTATGCGTGAGAGGGTTGAATTTGAAGTGTAAGTTGAGTAGGGGAAGAAAGGGGTCTGAAGGAAGAAGCAGGTATTTATGTGTAACTGGGTCGGTTGGAGGGGTGAGAGACTTAGGCTTGGATGCTTGGATGCAGCAGTGGTGGGGTAGTGAACTGGCTCACAGCCTGTCATACCAACAGGATACGCGATAGATCGACGTCATTCCAGCCCCGCGATCTGGCCAAAAAGCAAGCGCGATTGACACGTGCATCCCCCCACTTCCGTATCGGTCCTAGCTGTGAATCAATTGATCTTTTCTCCGTGGTATTAAAGATCATTCATTTAGTTGTTTTGACTCTCTACTATCAAGATGATCCCAATCACGATCATTACCGGCTTCCTCGGGTCAGGAAAGACCAGTAAGTCCAACGAAGAAGATCCGAGTTTCGCACGTACTAACGCGGCTTAGCACTCATTCTCAATCTCATCCCTCAGCTACCGAAGTCATACAAACTTGCCCTCCTCAAAAACGAGTTTGGCGATGTCGCTGTTGACTCTCAACTCGCAGCCTCAAGCGCCATAGCTGGAGTGCAAGAACTACTTAACGGATGCATTTGCTGCAACTTAGTTGGCCAACTCTCAGATGCCCTCGAAACCCTCGCAAGCGATATAGAGCCTGACCGAATCGTAATCGAGACCTCCGGGTCTGCATTTCCTGCCACTTTAGCCATGGAAGTCAATCGCCTTTCTCAAAGTACCGGGAGATATGTATTGGATGGGGTTATGTCTGTCATTGACGTGGAGAACTGGAAGGGATATGAGGATACATCTATTACAGCTAAGATGCAGGCGCGCTATACGGATCTGATCGTGTTGAACAAATGGGAGCTCGTTAGCGAACGCAGGTTGGAGGATGTTGAAGATGCGATTGGGGACCTAGAAGTGGATCCCCCAACACCTCGTTCGAAGAGTGATAAGGGCTGGGTTGATAAGGATATCATATTCGGGCTGGACGCAAAGCTCGCGAAGGGGGTGGAAAGTGAGAGAGAACATCACCATGAACATGGACACCAAAGTGAAGTCGAAGTACTCTCAATCACGTTGACCTCTTCTGGATCAAAACTCGGAGTCGATATGGACAAGCTTACCAAGCTTCTTGAAGAGCCTACTAAGGATGCTGTATACCGGATCAAGGGAATACTCTACTCTTCAACAACACCGACATCGTCCAACGGGAGCTCATCCGGGCTCGATGCCAATGGTGAACGAACAAGGTACATCTTAAACTGGGCATTCGGGCGCTGGAACTTCACCAAAGTCCCCCTACTCTCGAGGAGCGCGACTCCATCGACTTCTGGTAGCGCAACGCCAATGGGTTCCGAGCAGTCGACTTTGCCATCCTCGAGTGAAGAAGCCGACCTTCGTTTGACGGTAGTCACAGCTAAATACGAGTCGAATATGTGGCAAAAACGGATCGAGTCCAGTGGTTTCATTGCCCTTAAAGGTGTATCCAACGGTATTTTGAGCGTCAAGAGGATTCCATGAGAGCTTCCAACGCAAACAATTTTTCCACAAGTCGCATAGGTTAATTTACGTGGCTGATGCATCCAGGCTCCATGTATGGGTGCGTGTCCCGAGGCCGTCCTTTGGCTTTATGTATACAATGCACTTGGACACTCAGCAAGTTCTCCTTGCAGTGTCCTAGAGTGCATCTTGGGCATGAAAAATGAATTGCGGATACTAACCCATCTGGGTGACACCAGAAAGCCATTGAGTAAACCGATCATCGCGAAAGGCATGATTCATTCTGGCTGGCTTTCATACTTCGATCGCCCGCTGTATGACGATAGATGTGCACGTAGACAGTTTCTTCGCCTTCTTCCTCATCTCCAGGAAGCGGAAATGGAGTCGAGTTCACATTCACAAATCCTGCTTCGAACACCAGCTCGAAGAAAACCTCCTCGCTCGAATGCCGCATCTTCATCGCTACTACGACGACTGCATGTGGTGAAGTCTTTGCTAGTCTGCTGATAGTCTGCACAAAAGCTGGACTAGAATTCGGTGTCAGATATGTCACCTCAAACAGTAAGAAGAAGACGGGGCCCACCTGCTATCCGGATTGTATGTACAATCCGCGGCAATGATCAGGTCAAATTTAGTGCAATGTGGACATTCAGCCCAATTGTTGAGGTCTTCTGGTACATGGTCGTCCCAGTCCAGCGTCTGGAATCTTAGTGTAGAGTCTTTTGCTAGTGTAGCTTGCTCTATATTCTTCTGAATGATCTCTTCAGCTTCGGGCAGATCTGTCAATATGACATCTGCTTTTGACACTCCTTGTGCAATAGTGATGCCCACCATGCCACAGCCGGTTCCAAGCTCCAGTACCTGCAGTCTCTCTTTGCTTTCAGGGACTTGTAAAGCCTTTGATAGGGGATCGTCCGTTTTTGAATCTACTAGCTCATTTAACTGGCATGATAGAGTTATTCCAGCATCCCTAAAACCACAATCAATGATACTATTCCCCTGATCATAGGTGGCGCTGAATTACCATAAGTGACGGGCGATACTCTCTCCCGTTTCTTCCCAAATCTTCACTCCCCTCCGTTTCGAAGAGACAAACCGCCTCTCCACCAACTTCACACATTCCTTTTCCAGGTCAAACGGCGCACTCCATGCACTTACCACCCCTCTCGTCCCCACACACGAAAGTTTACTATACTCATCTGAGCCTATGTTTCTCCCCACCCCTACACGGACCTGGACCGAGCCATAATCTCGTGCGCTGTCAAGAGCAAGAGTTATGGAAAGACTCCGCATGCCAGCAGACCATTGCACGAGTTTCGTGATCAAAGGCTTTCCAGAGGGCGAGGCATAAAGTTCTGCGGCGAGGCCGACATCGTAGGGTAGAAAAGAGTCGCCTAGATCCGAGGTGATGGTTATGAGGAATGAGAGGGAGGTTTTGGAAGGATCTTTTGTGACATTGAGGCGTGGAGTTTTGAGAAAGCGGATGTAGCGCATTTTTCTGGAAACGGATTTGAGTCTAAAACCAAGTTGAAAATAATGAGTTTGTCGATAGCAGGTTTCAGCACTTACACTAGAAGGAGAGAGACGATAAAGTGAGTGGTGCAGATATGTGGGCTGGCACTAAAATAAGGTTGATCGGCTTTGGGACCAATTCGGTGTGGTGAGTTGTGGGGTGCACGTGTTGAGCTCGGCTCAAGATGCGTGACGCAGACGTCAACCAAGCCCCTACATCTCCACACTCAACATTTGCTTACACGCACACGCACGTACAGTAAAAGACAAAATGCTACCGCGATCCTAATAAACCCAATGCGCTATCAGCCCGCAGCGCGCACTCGCTGTCACACCTCTTTTACCACCCAGCCACCCCAATAATCCACCACCACTCTACCTGGAACCATGTACCGAAGAAATGACCCGCGCTGGAACCGCACGATCCAACATATAGCCGACAACTTCGAAGACGCAAACCACACCGCGCAAGAAAACCTCTGGAGCTTCACGCACGCGTACATCGACCCTTGCTTCACCTCCGTCACCACATGCTTGAACAGCTGCACCGCGCAATGTTTCCCTTCACGCGACGATCGTCGAAGGAATAGACGACAAGTGCGTGGGAGTGCGGAGCAGAGTTTCGATTTCTATGACGACTGGGAGGAGGACGAGAACGATGGGTTGTTGGGATGGGGAAATGACGAACTGGACAGGCTATGGGCAGGGAATAGTAGCAACTATGGGACTGTATCCGTTGCGCAACCTGGACGGCAGCGTGCGATGAGTTATGGGAATAGAAACCGGGATCCAAGATTCGGGACTGGGAGGCGAAAGAGTGCTGTGCAACCGCATGATGGGGGCCCGGATCCTACCATCATACCGAGTTCGAGCTACTTTGGGTTTCTGGGACGACTGCCGTTTAATATTGGAGGAAAGGGGTTGAAGTACAAACCGAGTGCGGCTGATCTGACGGAGCATCCGGGGCAGAGTAGGAGGAGTTTGGAGGAGGCAGAGCCATTGATTGAAGATAGTGGAGAGGATGCGGAGCAGAGGAGTGAGAACAAGGGACATAGAAGGCAGAGAAGTCACACGAATATGTCAGGGCATACGACGGATAGTTTGAGTTCGAGAGGTGATATTTTCCCAAGTGAGGATGAGCTGGATGATGCGGTGCCGCTAGATGATGAGTTTACGATGGCGCTTGAGCGAAGGACGACAAGTCAATGGCATGATGATACTAGTAGTGGGAAAACGCGTGCAAGCAAGAGGCCGGGTGGATCGCACATGTCTACACGAACTGTCTCCTCGGGGAAGAGAAGTGCTAGCGATACTCATTCGAAGCGGCCTGCATCTGCGGCTATAGCGGAGGTCGCAACATTATTGGATGTCAAGAATGAAGAAGAACAGCTACGGCAAGAGGAAGAGCAAGTCAGAGTGGAAGAGGAGCAGGAGATACACCGCAAGCGAAAAGACGCGCAACAACTAGCCCTAAGACGCGGATTAGCATCAGACGTACACCTCAATCGCCGATCGCCCTCGCCTTCGAACGCGCTCCAACGATGCTCCTCCTCTCCACATATATCAGCCCAGAAGGAAGCGGTTCGGTCATCACCATCACCGCTAGTACGCTCCCCCACGCCGGAGCCCAGCATCGACATCCCGTCAGATATGGAGAACTCTCGCATGTTCAATATGCAGACTGCGCCGGATAGTGGGTCTTTCTTTGTGGATGAGTCAGATTACTCGAGTATGGCTCCTACACCGAATCGACCGCTGTCGTTGAAGGATGGGCCGAGGGTGGTGGAGGAGGACGCGAAATTCAATCCGGCGATGCTGCCGCATTTTGGATCACAGCCCGATTGAACAGAGGCCACTGCTCATATCGAGTCGAGCTTGCGCACGGGATTCCCCGACCTAAATTACATATTAGCTATCATCTTGAAGCCCAGATGAGAGAATGCCCCAAGTTGAGGAAGGGACGCGATCCTTAGACTGGTCTTATTAATCCGCTAGCCAGGAAGAGGCAGCACGAAAATGGGCATCTGGGGGATCGCTATTGCACGTGTTGCGCAGCATTTCGCGAACATGGTTGAGAAATATAGGGGTATCAAGAAACGCGGCTGATCCATCTATATAGAAGTAGAAAGTAAGGAACTGAAGAAGCAGCGTTATCAGACCACCCTATAACTGCATTTCACTGCTCTGCTTAAGAAAATGTGATTCTCTTTGTCGTTAAGTCCTGGTAGATGTCCTCCAGCACACCTCTCTTCCGCTTCTTATCATGCTGCTTTTCCTCTTTCTCCTCCTTTTCTGCCTCCTCTTCTTCATCTAGTTCAGTATCTTCCTCCGTCCGCGGCTTCCACGCCACAATACTCCCATCAGCATGCGCCGAGTACAATTCGACATCATGAGCTCTCCACGCTAGTGCCGTAATCCTGTCCTTTACGTTCCTTTGCCCTTTTTCTGGCACCTCATTCACGACTCTCTTCTGGTCCGAACGCTTTAGTCTACAAACGAGCTGCCCTTCAAACATCTCATAGACGAGTATCTCATGTTCGTTCGGATAGAAAATGACATCCTTCTCTAGATCCAGGTATTCCGTCGGCGCAAGAACAGGAATGCAGGGCGCAAGCCCCGAGTTCCTGACCATAGGTCCAAAATTCGCTAGCGTATTAGCTCCTGAGTCGGTATCCCAGACTCTGATCCTCTCATCGTGTCCACAGGTCACAATGTGGTGTCCGTCTTCCGTCCATACAATTCCGTTTACTGGGCCTTTATGCGCTTTCCCTTGCACGGCGTTCCTGTTGTTCTTCGAGGTGGAGGAAGGTGTAATCCCGATCGAGTCTTCGTAGTCCAAGTGACCTAGTTCTCCTACGCTTCGCCGTATATCCCAGAATCGGACGCTTCCGTCTGTAGCCCCGCTCGCGAGTACATGCTCGCGTGTGGGACTCCATGCCGTACTTAAAATCGCGCCCGAGTGCCCTGCTAGACTATGCGTGCTGGCTCCGGATCTTAGATCCACGAGTCGTACGGCTGGATGCTGTGTTGCGCACGCCACTAACAAATGATCCGCGATTGGGGACAAGGCGATATTGTAGACTACGGAATCGAGATTGAAGGATGCGGAGGCCTTGAGGGTTTCGGAGCTGTAGAGTTTAACGGTGTGGTCGTAGGACGAGGTCAAGAAAGCGAGGCTATCGAAAGGGTAGAAGGATATTTGTGTAATTCCTAGCTTGTGCTCTTCTGAGGTTTTAGATACGGAGGATAAGGGCGTGTACGTTAGGTCGCCATTGTGAGAGGTCGGTGGGGAGGGTGACTCGAGATCCCAGAGCGCGATTGAAGAATCGGCACCGCCAGAGAGGAGGTATCGGCCTTCGAATTTATCGATGGTGAGGGCGTTCACCCCAGAGATGTGTGCGGGAGGGCGATCATGTTGAGGATTCTTAGGACGAGGGCTTAGACTGAACGTTGCTAGGGAGGATTGGAGGGAGTAGACGAGCCGTGTGCCGGTGGCGCGTTTGAGGACATGGTTAGGGTGGAAGCCGTAGGAGCGGTTGAGGAGGTGTTGCGTGTTCATATGAGACTACATGCTTTGATGTTGCGGAGGGCGAGTTCGAGAGGCAATGAAAGCTGGCGATGACGATGACGATGACTCGACGGAGCGGAAGGTTCCATCCAAGAGTGAAGCTTTGACCAGCAGTTCGCACTAGCAATTCAAGATCACCTCCAAGGTTGCTCCCTCACTTACTCATTCTCATTTGCATGTTCCGAGCACAATGAACCAGCACAATGAACCCCTCGGAATTCTCCAGGCCCACGGACTTCTTCAAGCGGCCCGCCTCCGAGCCGTCTTCAGGTGATGAACAGGAGAGCTTTCAACCGGCATCAAAGCGAAGAGCTACTGTATATGATGCTGTAGCAGGTAAGACTTCGATCCTCAAATCCTCCGACTGTCTGTTGACTTATTGAAGGCAGAGTATCCCAATGGGGTCTCATAGCCCCCAAAACTCAATTCAATGCCTCGAAATCCACCGCCAATCAGCCCCTCCGCCCCGACGAAGTCCTCTTTAAAAGCAGCATCGCGCCAACCCGCTACGAGGAAAACGACTACTACTTCGCACATTCAAACCTTCCTGAGAGTCAAAAATTACCGAGCGGAGACCTGCTGAGCGCTTTGCATGCGTACATCTCGAAGTACTACGCGCGGAATGAAGAGAATGGGAATCAGAAGGTGTGGAAGTGCATGGATGAGACCGCGCTTATAGCATTAGGTATCTTGATGGAGGAGACGGCAAGAGAGGTGCTAGGGGAAACGGGGGATCTGGCGTTTCTTGAGGGGGATGAGGAGAGTGGAGAGACCGCCTCTCCTAGGCAAGAAGAGGAGAGCGTGGAAGGTTCTCGTGTCGGGCTGCGAGAAGTGGATAGCGACCTACAAGATGATAGAGAGGTCTCAGATTCGAGCTCCCTGCTTTCTGGCGAAGAGTCTTGAGGTCTGTCAAGAGACATGACGTAAACATCCAACCATTGGATTGCTGTGTCTGATCGTCCACGATGGGAAAAGGCTTCTACGCCAAATAGTATCCTCTGCCTGCTACGGTAAGTTGGAGATAGTGACGGTCTGATTGATTCTTTTTGCCCATGGCCCAGATTCAATGCTTTTTACGCCATGAGTGACTACGTGCGATGAGCTCATGTTTTGAAGTAGGTAGTACGCGTCTTCTTTGGAACTCTATTTGTGCTTTCTCCATCATCTCGCTCCTCATTTCCATTCAAACTTCTATCAATTCTCTTACAGTTGTTGGAGATGCCAGTTTCGAGCGCTGTTTCTTGGCAGTCTCGTGGAGGAAGGCACGCGGGTTAACACCTTCAAAGCCTGCGAACCATCTCTCTCTCTCTCTCTTTCCCGTCACATCTTACGACTCACACCCGTCACATCTTCGTCTCGTCTCGTCTCGTCTCGCTCATTCCTCTCATCAATCATGGTAAGGCGGGTAACGTCGTCATAAACAACCAGTCCGCTGACCTCATGAAAGGCACCCAAAATCACAGCAAACGCTGCCAAACAAGCAACGATCCTCGCCTGGTTCCATAAGACAGCCGTCGCGCATAGCATCAAGGATCTCGAGAAGGCAATCCCCTCAGTCGCGTCCATCAATGGCATGCAAGTCAAGGACTACCTACAAGCCCTCTCGGACGATAACAAGATCCGAGTCGAGAAGATCGGCAGCGGCAATTGGTACTGGAGCTTTCCGAGCGACGAGAAGAAAGCAAAGGAGGCCATGCTGGAGAAAGCCCAGGAAGAGTCCAACAAAGCCAATGCCACTCTCATAGAGCTACAAGCGAAGGTCGATGAGGCAGGTGCGGCACGCGAAGAAGACGAGGACATGCTCATGGAAATTGGTAATTCACACCATACTTTGTCTTATGCTATACATGACTGACGTGTTTAGGTGGCGACCGCAAGACTCTCATCACCAAGCATGGAGACTTGACGAAAGAGCTCGAGAAGCTTCGACAGGAGCTAGCCGCATACAGCGAGCAGGACCCAGTTGAGATGGACAAGAAGAAAGAAGAGACGCGGGAGTTCAGGAACCAGGCTGAGAAATATACTGACCACATCCTCAACATGGAAGGCTGGCTGAAGGAATCTACCGGCGGTGACAAGGAGCAAATGTCCGGTATCCTGCGCCAGTGCTACCTCGACGAGTTCGATGAAGAGGAAGGCGGCTTACGTGAGCTGTAATTTGCAATGCAGAGTCATGAGATACGGGGTGTTCTCTGGGTATTTTGAAGGGAATGATCTTGTGGCCAGCTACATGGCGAATCCGGTGGTGGTAATTCGGACGCGGTGCCAGATTCAAATAGAAACTGTAATTGCAAGACATGCCTCCATCTGGCTGGTGTCTACCTTGAAATGCACGTATGATTCATCATCACTCATACGCGTAATCGCCCTACAAAGGTTACTAAACTGAACGTGCTCGAAGCCTTATTGCCTGAGGAGTCACACTCCATGACTGTTCCTGTTCCTGTCCTTGCCCAACGTGGCCGTGGTGGCTTGTGCTGAGTGGCTGAGCGCATTTTCGCTTCTGATCCCGCGTCATTATTCTATCGCTTTCACAAACCGCCGTTCACCAAACGCTCAACGCCAGACTATAAATCTTCCACACCCGGACCCACTCTATCGTTTACACCAATAATCGACCCCTCGGGCACATCAACTGGACGGTCAATCCATCTGTCCTTTGAGACACAACTTCACCCCAACTTGCCTTAGACACAACCCCGCATGGCGTCAACGACAGAGACCTCAAGCACTCAGGACAACCCTACGGGGCCCATGGACCCCCCACGGCGCGGAGGAAATCGGAATCGAGGAAGGGGTCGAGGCGGAGCTTCTGGATCCGGAGAAGGCCATGAATACAACCCTCGTGGACGCGGAAGAGGAGGGAATCAGGCCGGGCGTGGCGGGAGGGGCCGTGGGAACAGAGACGGCGCAGAAAATCGCGGTGAACGGCCTCAAGACAGGGGCTTAGGGAAGATGCCGGTAGTCCAAGCAGATGCTGCGCAAGGGATTCCACAAATTGTTGCACCTACGGAGGCTGCTCCTGACGACGACGAAGAGGCAGAGGTGTGCTTTATTTGCGCCTCGCCTGTTCAACATCAAGCGGTTGCTCCTTGCAACCACCGGACCTGCCACATCTGCTCACTTCGACTGAGAGCCCTGTACAAGACCAAAACATGTGCCCATTGTCGAGCAGAGGCCGAGCACGTTGTGTTCACAGATGATGCGACCAAGAATTTCGAGGATTTCTCACCGACCGACTTCTTCAAGTCCGACCGAAACCTTGGAATACACTTTGAAAACCCTGAAATCTTCGAGGACACTTTGCTGTTGCTACGGTACAACTGCCCAGACGGCGAATGCGATGTCGCCTGTTTAGGATGGCCTGACTTGCACCGGCATGTTAAAACGGCGCATGGAAAAGTAATGTGCGATCTCTGCACTAGGAACAAGAAGGTCTTCACACATGAGCACGAACTTTTCACGATACCAGAATTAAGGAAGCACCAGAAGTTCGGCGATGATGATCCCGGGGCTGTCGACCAAAGTGGTTTTCAGGGACATCCAGAATGCGGGTTCTGTCGACAACGGTTCTATGGGGATGATGAGCTGTACGTGCACTGCAGGGAGAAGCACGAGCGGTGCCATATTTGCGATCGCCGCAATGAAGGCCGCAAGCAGCAATACTTCGTTGACTACGACTCTCTAGAAGTGCATTTTAAGAAAGACCATTTCCTATGTCCGGATCAGGAGTGCTTGGACAAGAAATTTGTAGTATTCGATTCGGATATGGACATCAAGGCACACCAATTGGAAGCTCATCCCAACGGCCTTTCTAAAGATGCACTGCGAGATGCTCGGAGGGTGGATATATCAGGATTCCAGTACCGGGCGCCACACGAGCCCGACACAGGTGGTCGGAGGGGAGGTAGAGGACGAGATGGAGGGAGAGAGCGGGGACAAGAAGGCGGAAGGGGACGTGAGGGACGAGGAGGACGAGGACGAGACCCAAATGCAGAGCCACTACCAGCATCTTCTGCACAGCCGATGAGCAGGGCAGAACTAGCATATCAACGACAAATGGCGATCCAGAGTTCGCAACCAGGCACAGGACGAGCATTTGGCGGGCAACTTACCTCTGCTCCTACTCCGAACGAAGCGTTTGTGGCCAGGGTTCCACCAACTGCATCGGAACCGTCTACAGTAACGGCGTCTCGTCCGACTGCACCACTGGCAAACAATGCGGCACCTCCACAACCTGCAGCATCTGTCCCCCAGACACCACAAGAACAAGCTCGACTTCTGCGGCACAACGCGGTCACCGAGCGGGCTACAAACATGCTGCGCAACAACCAAACAAAGCTGGCAGAGTTCAGGTCACAAGTATCAGCATACCGAAACGAAAAGGTGTCGGCGACACAGCTCATTGAGGGCTTCTTCTCCTTGTTCGACGCGAGCTCTGTTGAGTTGGGCAAGTTGATCAAAGAACTTGCCGAGATCTTCGAAATCCAAACAAAGCGGGACAACTTACTCAAAGCATGGAATGACTGGAAGGCGATCAACGAGGACTACCCGTCTCTGCCAGGTGCAGCCACCGGACTGTCACTAAGTGGTGGACCATCGGCGCACGGCGGCTCAAGAGTACTGAAGCTGAAGAGCTCGACGACACAATCGTCGCGCTCTGCTGTGAACAAGCAGGCCAGCTGGAACAACACAGCATCATCGTCTGGCGGTATTCCCTTCCCTGCCCTACCGGCTGGGTCATCGGGCCGCAATGTAGGGGCGAAACCTGGGCAAACGCCATGGGCTTCGTCTTCTGCGGCCAGTACTCGTGTCTCGCCGATGCCGTCCCGAGCCACGTCTTCAGTGGCGCTGAACAAGAAGAATAACGCCAGCATCGCGGACGCATTTCCCGCGCTTCCCGCAGCACCCAAGCCCACGAGCACGATCTTCAGCCCCGGTTACTCGGGGGCAGGACTCATACGCGACAACAGCGGTCGAAACACGCCGCTCAATGCGTGGGCGGGCGCTGGGGCATCGAGCGACAATGCGTTGGGGTCCGAGGACGCAGGCGCAAATGGAGGAAAGAAGAAGGGGAATAAGAACAAGAAGCAGACGCTCTTCCACTTTGGCTGAGGATGAGTAACGTGAGGACAGACACGGCTGCAGGGCTAAGGATATTGGTCTGCCGAATGCGGCATGTGGGTGAAGATGGCGGGCGGGCGGCATGCAATTCGTGCATGCTCGGGGAATATCATGACGGGATGTTAATTACACACCCCTCGATGTAGATATTGCATAACCCTTTGTTGGAATCAATACTTGGGGTATTACTTGTCTTTGCACGTGCGTGGGTGAAGTGTGGTATGCTAGGTAGGTGGATACAGACAGATATGGTAGTCTGATATTCCCGTCTCAACTTGCCCGATCTAGGCGTCCGGCAATAGCGCCCTCTAGCGTGCCGAATCGCCGGAACTGCCCTGATGGCGGGCATTGGGAACCAAAGGCCACGGCGACGGGGCCCAGAATACGCTGGTGTGGCGAGAGTGATGTCGGTCGAACGATCAACGCTGCGTCATTTGCTACCAGACGAGGATAAAGACGAACACTTGGCGGCGCGAAGCAGGTGTTCGGAATAGATAATGCAGAGGTTCGTTGTGGTTTCATGCTGATCACCGCTTGGTTGTGGGCTAGTGCTGCGGAACGGGTGGCTGGTCTGGACGGCTAGTTCCTGCACTCTGCACTCTGCACCTACTTCCTGCTCCTGCTCCTTCGCCTTCGATCTGGGCCTGAGGTTGACATATACATAATAGCCCTCGATAGTGCGACCCACGAGACTGCATCGCAGTCCTTTAACACAGGCACAGGCACCAAACGTGTTGGGATAAGCTTAACTCTCGCCCTCGCCGCTACCGCACATTGTGCCCCTCCGACCTCTGCACGACACAGTCCACTCGCATCTGCAGCCTCTCTCCCGCTATTCACTACACTCGCTTCGTCTTTCCTTTCATCTCTTGTCCGTCTGCACGGGAACGCGCTCCTGCCTGCCACCGAGCACAAAGGAAGGCACTGCGCCTGGACGACTAACGCCCGTCGCTTCCTTCCCCGCCGAGCAGCAGTCTCCACACACACCGCCCGCGACCGCCTTCTGCACGTTGCCGAAGGTGCAGCCTTCCACGCTGCTGTCAGGCCGCTACTGTGTATCGTGTACTGTGTGCTGTGTGTTGTGACTGTGCACTTGCACCCTGTACGTCGACGACATGTTTTCCCGACAAAGCACCCAACATCCCGTGGCCGCCTCATATTCCCAGCCCAAATCTGAGGGAACGTCACTCCCTCCCCTCTCTTCACCCTTGGATCATCAGAGCATGATGGCCTTGCCACCCGCACAGGTCCAACAGGGCCAGCAGGTCTACGGTGGCGCCGAGAGCCATAACCACCTCAAACCGTTCCAGGGCCACAAAGCCGGCAGAATGTACAGGTATGTTTGGCATTTTCTTGCATGTTTTTCCCGAATTCAAACTCACCCTCTGTGCAGACTGCAGGTCGAGCAACAGCCAATTCGAGCCCGAATGTGCGGGTTCGGTGACAAGGTAAGCCCTCCCATCTCACGCCCCGTCATGTTGGTACAAGACTGAGACATGACAGGATCGACGACCCATTACCCCTCCGCCTTGCATTCGCCTAGTCGTCTTGGACCAGGCCACGGGCAAAGAAGTCGATTTCCAGGAAGTTGATAGCACTTTCTTCGTTCTCACCGTGGATCTATGGGACGCCGAAGGCAGCCGTGAGGTCAATCTGGTCCGCCATTCAAGCGGCGCCCCGACCGTTTCCATCTCAAGTTCGACCACGACATCGTATCCGCCACCCCAAGAACGTCCCATGTACATGGCCCAGCCTTTGATCCAATATGACCAGTATGGCCGCCCACAGGCGATTCCCCAGCCCCCGAGCAATGCCTACGGCGCCCCTTCCATGCCTGCAGGCTATTATCCAGGACCTCCCGCTGGTGCACCAGGCTCAGCTTATCCTTATGGTGCACAGAACCCGTATACCCCGAATCAGCCCCAGATGTCGATACCAGCCCCCCCTCCACCAAGTGCCGCAACTGGCATGTTTACACGAAATCTGATTGGAAGTCTCACTGTAAATGCATTCCGTCTTACGGACACAGAGTCGAAAGTCGGCTTTTGGTTTGTGCTTCAGGACCTGTCAGTGCGGACAGAAGGCCTTTTCAGGTATGTTCCCCCTATACCGCAAACATAAAGATTTACGCTAATACATTTGGAAAGATTAAAGATGAATTTCGTCGATGTGGGGAGCGGCCAAGGCAACAATACTCTCAACCAAGGTCGTGCTCCCGTTCTCGCTACCTGCTTTTCCGAGCAATTTCAAGTCTACTCTGCCAAAAAGTTCCCAGGAGTCATTGAGAGCACCCCGCTTAGCAAGGCCTTCGCGAGTCAGGGCATCAAAATTCCTATACGCAAAGACGGCCCGAAGACTTTGAGCAATCAGGCTGAGTATGACGCCGATGAGTAAGGATAGGTCATCACTATCTTTACTTATAACCCCAAGTCTACCTCCAAGCCCTGTCATCGCGTCTCTCATCCTCCCTCTACCCAGTCCTCCTCCACCTCATCAGGCAAAATCCTCTGCCTTCTTCTGCGCCTGATATCGTTGTCCCTACGTCTGCGTCACTTCCCATACATGCATAAATCCTCTGTGCCAGACACAGTGGTGCTATATTAAGTGGATAAAATCCACTTGTCCTGGTCCTACGTTTGCTCACCTATCACTTTCCAGCGCTAAAGAGAACCAGGAAGGAACAAGAGTCTACCAGTATTAGCCAGCCCACCACTGCTAGTACATTGGGTCTCTCCAGTTCTAGTACAGCCAATTTTACCAGTCCCTTCAAACACGTTCATATCAGTTCCAGAGTTGCGCAATACGAGTCATCGCAAATATCACGCAAATTCTACCCCTCTATCATCACTACCACCTCCACCAGTCAAGCCGATGCAGCTCTAGAACTTCCACAACTGGACGCTTTGGTTGCTTATATAAAAAATAAGGGACGCGAGGATTCTTTGGTTGACGTGGATAGAGAAAATGATAAGCCTCCAGTTCCGGAGACTAAAGGAGACTCCTAAACTTGGAGATCTGCAAGGCGTTCATGTGTATCTTTAAACTTTTGGATAGAAAAGCAGGTTTTGGCGCCTAGGATAGAGCAAATGCAATCAGTACGTACAAACAGGGTATCATTTGCGGTCAGTTCACAAAAGGAAGATCTGGGCTTGTCAAGTACCCGTGTAGTTACTACAAGAGGCTTTGCTGCGTTCACCTCGACCTTTTGGCACTTGCCCAGAATTGACCACCCTAATTCTTATACTGCATGGGTTTCGCGATTACTGCTTCGTTTGCCACTACGCTCCGTCCCTTGCACAAGCTCGTTGCCAAAGAGGATGACGATAAAGGCAATGAGTAAACTATATTCGGACAGATTCTCCTCATCTTCGTACACGTCGTTTCCTGTTTGCCATTTGCAGTGATTCTTAGGCTAGATATACTTAAACCAACCTGTATCCCGTCAGTATACTCTCTATTCCCAGAGTACAGTGAAGCACTTACATGTTCCTAATAAGTCTTAGCGATGCAACACCCATCGAACAACCCAATCACCACAACTCTTCCCCCTGTAATAGGTCAATCGTCTCACTCCAGCAATCCACAGCTTCAGGAACATGGCTTGATTCCCTGCTGTCCCTACTTGGTCTACTACTGCCCAGTTCGCGGGTCGGGCAGCTAAGAGTCGGACCTATTCGGGAGTTGTGGGAGTTATGGATGCTGTGGATGTGCGGAGGGTTGCGGGTACGGGATGCAGAAGGATGACGGGAAGCTGTTTTTGCTGCTGGGTCAGGGGGGAAGGGGATGAAGAGGAATAGTAGCATTTTGCGGGGGTTGGTTGGTTGGTAGGGAGTAGGTACGTTGGGGAGGTGAAGTTGAGGCTACAGTTGACAATGGACGATGTTGCGGATTTGGGATGATTGAAATATATACGAAGTAGGATCCAGGCATTCGTACGAGAGGAAATCGTGGGTGGCCATGTCGATCAGACACCGAATCTGCCCTAGAGACTGTGCGTATGGCGCAATAAGTGCATTCTGAAGGATGCGCTAACGCCTTGCACTAGCCACATGCCTGGATGTCGGGTTGGTACTCTGGATCGGATATCCGATCGCTAGATTGGATGCTCGTTTGTGGTGATCTTCACTTGAAGTTGTAATTATCTACTCAGATTCTTGCACCAAGGTTACCTAGAACTTTGAGACGCCCTACTTTCAAGCCCTCTCAAATTCGAACTTCATTGTAGGAGGCGAATCGGACATTATGGTCGAGCGAACATTCGCCTCTTCCCCGACCAGCATCTTACCAAACCTTATGAGCTCTTCTTGAAGAGTAACCTCTGCTATACCGGTAAATGTTGGAGGAGAACTTCGTGCCGTTTCCGCAGAACAATGGAGGATCAGTGTCAGTTCAACTTTTCGGAGACTTAGATTCGTAAAAAGCTGGCACGCCCGTAGGTTGGCCACCGGAGTAGGGTCATCGATAAACGTCGAACAGTACATAAGATAGAAGGAGAGATTCAGCTGCCTGAGTGTGGGCTTGCTCATCATGGCAGTCAGGCCCTTGTAATCGACAGGAACCGCTTCTAAATGGGTCTGGGTTCCGATCGAAAGGTGCTTCATGGTGTACAGGAAATGAACATAATTATGGGATATTTCCAAGGTATGTGCCTTCCACGGCGAGATCAAGGATCGAGCTCTTGGCGCGACCCGCTGAGTCCAATCAACGGGCATCTGGCTGCGATAAACCCATTTGGCAATCCGCTGGAACTGTTCGATGGCTTCTGATCTGAGTTGCTTGTTGGTTGTAAGCCAGAGACATCGTGAAAGGCCGCCTGGCCCCCCTAGAGAGACGGAAGACATGATTCTTGTCACTTTGTACTCAACGTAGAACAGAAATCGACCGAAGCGGGTTATGAAAGGTTCCTTGGTCTTCCATATTTCGTCGTAGACTTGGTCCCGGATTTCTCTTGGTAGATCGAGGAAACGGAATATGGATCTTGGGTTCGAAACAGACACTGTAGCACTCAGTTTTCGTTGGCGAGATGTGCTGATTCCACTTCGGCGATGATGGTTTGGGGTTGCGCGCTTGAGAGTCTTCGGGCGAGGGCCTCGCGCAGACACGGTTTTCTCTATCGATCCTTTGTGTTTGGGTGGCATTATATCGACTCTGGATGGCGTCAGCTTGCTAATCGTGCTATTATAAAGTAGCTCTACCTAGCCTAGGGCGAAGACAGACAGAGGGTTTGTGTGGAGTAAAATGCTGGGTGAATGAAGTAGCTAACAATAGAAGGAAATATGCCGCACGCTGTCGATAGTGATCTCAGCGTAATTGTTGGTTGAGGAAGTGTACTTCCAGCTTGGAAAAGTGTTACGTGTGATGTTTGCTTTCCGGAAGGCGGGCGCTGACGCGGATGGGAGCATTAGCTCGGCTAATATCGCGCTAACTCTAAAAGGAAAGAACAAACCGACTGAGGTCCATAGCTCAAAATTCATCTTCCTGTCACTCCTCTCTCTTAAGCCGAATATCATCAGTATTCACAGCATTTCAATGTGGCTCATAATCCGTCTACATGTTCCTGCGATTAGACTGAGGTGACACCACTGGGCCTAGTTAGTAATAAAGATGGTAAAGCTGCGAAACATGAAGTGTAAAATATTGACATTCGAATTGAAAGGAAATGCAATCGTAATCTCTAGCGCATCCTTAACTTCCCGGATACATCGTCTACAAACTTGCAATCAGCCCAGGGAGTACATTGTCTTCCGTAAACTGCCAGCTCGAGCTGCTATCCTGCGCCTTCCAGGTAGCACCTGTCCACCATGTGTTCCTCTTCCCTTGCAGCGCATACAACTTCTTGTAGAAACCATTCTTCGTGTCATCACTATTCACGAACAAATTGTACGGGCTGTGGTTGCTGAATACGACGAACTCGGGTTCCGTCCGCTTCGCATCATTCGGGTTCTGCACCTGATATCGCTTGAGCCCTGCAACGATATCATTCTTGACTACATCATCAGACAAAGTCTGGCCAATTTGCGTTCCGTAGTAGAGAAGAGTGAGGTTGGGGTTGACGGTAGGGTTGATGTTGAGCATGGCGGGCAGAACAGGAAGGCCATACGGAGTGCCTTGCCCATGGTTGTTGATGACCAGATCCGGGGCCAAACCGGCGTTCTTAACGATGGCGGTAAAGTAACCAACGTTCAAGAATTTGGCGAACAGGCCCTTCTCTTCCGCGTTGCTGTCGAAGGGAGTAAGGTATTCGTTCTTGGGGGGGATTGTGATGAGCAGTTTCTTGGCGAGAATGAGTTTCAGGCCCTGTGGAGTCTGGACCAGAAGCTTGACGCCCGTCTTAGTATCACCTCGGAGTGTTGCAACAACCGTAGAGGACAAAAGTACAGACTTTGCAGCGAGAAGTTCGGCCTGTGCTTTTTCGTAGAGCTCGCTGTTATTTCCGTGTTCGCTGGTAATGAACGAGGTGGCCAGGAGGCTGAGGCCATAGATTCTTATAACTTGGACCGTGGGTAGCTGTAGAATATCGCCTAGATTGGCGCCGATGAAGAAGAGCTGCCATACGGCGGCATCAAGACCGTACTTGGTCACAAACTGGCCGAAGGGTTGATATAGATCCGCGGGCACGGGCTCGGGAAGGAAAAAGCCACGATCGAGGTCGGGCCACTGCGAGATCGCTCCTGCGTAACGCCCGAAAGCCTCTCCCAATGCCGTTGCATTGTCAACGACCCCAGTGATCTGCTTTCCCGTGCGAAGATCCACAGCCTGGGTCCGACCACCTTGACCATCAATGCTGAACGGAACGAGGTTGAGACCAAATCGTGCGAAGTAGTTGCGGACCAGAGGGACATCATGCAGAAGCTTGACTCCAATATCAATTGTGCTTTTTGTTACCGGGTCGGTATAGGTCTCGGTGTGCCCTCCCATGCGATCCTTCTTCTCGATGACAACAACACTTTTGCCTTGGTCCTTGAGTCGAATGGCTGAGTATGTTCCGGTCGAGCCTCCTCCTATTATAACGACATCCCTCTTGATAACTAAAGACGCAGCGTATGCGGCAGGATCAAAATTATAAGTTTGTCTAGGTATCGTTTGTGGGATGGCGACAACGAATGGGATGAGTGCAGCCGCAGCAGTGGCAATTGAGAAGAAAGAGGGCATCTTGAAACAACCGTGAACGACAAAGCTCGTGAGGAATGGGATACTCTACAAAAACGAGGCAAAGTTAAGCATTATATACTTGCTGTTGTGTGACCGTGTCCAGACATACAACCGTGCCATCCTACACAAACACACGAGCTTCCCTGGGTAGTGGTACCTTTTGAGTTAGATCTAAACTGCAGAACTCATTCGATAGCGTGGGAGAAGCATTCCTTCGGAGTACGAAAGCTTCTCGAAGATTACCTAAAGCGGGACAGTTGCCTAAACGATAGGTCTGAACTGTTGGCTCCGACACGGACACTAGGTTTCCGGACGCCTTAACATCGCCCAAAGGTCTGAGGGTAAAATAACACGAATGCTGACCGGACCCAAACCCGAGCCCTGGACGCCTTGGTGCAGAACAAGGCTGTATGCACGCGCCACCAACAGGTAATGAGATTCACGCAAGGTTTGGCGGGTACATGATTTGCTCGCTTCTGTCGCCATCTCGCTTTTAATTCCGTTCTCACAATGTTTTGACCTCGCCACGTGCCCTTTCATTTGTTTCTTGATGCAAAAGCAAGTTGCCAAGATTCCGGTTCTTAGTCTGCTGGTAGCGAGAGAATCTCACGTCTGACAAGCATATCCCTCATGTTGTGCTCCCAGGAAGGCATCGCGATGTTTTTCGTGTGGAGATGAATGTGTGCGCGGGCCGTTCTCGATCGACAAGCGGTTTGCGACGGGGCCGGCCCGTTAGTGAGGAGTGACATTCTTTCCGCCATGACCTTCGAGGCGATGCGAGTCCTTGAAAAGCATATTGAGAAGCTCCTAGCTTTGTTGTTGAGGCAGAGAAGGAAGAGAGACGCTAGGAGCTAATGTGCCCTAAAGAAGAACGCGTCGGAGCCAATGGACCCAATAGGTTGTTGTGGGGCAGATAGCGTGCCAAGCAGATGAAAGAATCCGAAGCTATCCCTAATAAAGCCGAGAGCAATAGTGGGGCAGAATACCAGATGAGACTTGGAAGTCAACTAATCTATTGCCGTCTGAGTACCTCTGTATGACTTTGAAACATTCTTTCCCTTCATTCGGAGAACAGCACGCTCTTATCAACGTCAACGCAGGCATATCAGTGCTTATCTCCATTTTCTCCACTTTTGCTCTAAACCTTGAGGGTTGTACTGTCGAACCCCACATATTGTGGGATTTGAGAGACAGATGGGCGATGGGCAGGGCTGTTTCCACGTCTAGTTTTGCCTGTATTAGCACTTGGTTGGCATAGTGTTGAGGATATTTTAGCCTGTCTTTCTCAATTGGCCGCTTGCATGGTTCCCTATCGCGGAACCATGGCGTCACCGTACAACGTACCATATTCCTTATATCAACTACGTGCTTTCTACGTTTGTCTCATTGCAAAACTCTACTCTTCATCCAACTTTTTGCTTTTACACTCGATTTGTGTCTTCTGGTTAACCATACAAAATGGAGGAAACTAGCGATAGAGAGGTCCAAATCCCTGGAACTGTGCATTTGGTCGATCTTTTGGGAACCTTGAAGAACGTGCAGCATGCGAAAGGTGGACAAAAAGATATTGTGTTGGTTCCCACCCCATCAGATGACCCTGATGACCCACTCAATTGGTCGCCGTCAAGAAAGGCCTTATCAACAGTATGCATGGGTGTCTACACCTTGATGGTCGGTATTGCAAGTGCTGCAATATACAGTGTACTGGAACCGATAAGCGAAGACACTGGATTGACATTGAACGACTTGAATCAAGGAACTGGGTACGCCGAATGCCGACGCTTTAATCGTGTTAATTAAGCTGATTTATTCAGGTTCATGTTTCTTTTTTTTGGCTGGGGATGTCTCGTATGGCAGCCACTTGCTTTACAGTACGGCAAGCGACCTATATATCTTCTAAGCATGGCCGCAACTCTGGCGACACAAGTATGGGCACCCTACACGAAGACCAACGGACAATGGATTGCAAACAAGATTGTCCAAGGATTCGTCGGAGCTCCGATCGAGAGTCTATGCGAGATCAGTGTTACAGACATATACTTCACCCACGAGAGAGGGAGATATATTGGACTGTATGCACTATTGCTCGCTGGTAGTAATTAGGTACTATGGTCCGGGTACAGGCCATTGAATCTCTGAACTGTTCAGATTTTCGCATCTTGTATCTGCCTCCCATTTGAACATTTACTAACTTCTTTGCAGTAAGCAATATCGTTCTCTACAAGATAAATAACTATTGCAGACATAAAACAAGATTTATGCTAACTTTGGTAAGTTTTGCTCCCATTATCGCTGGGTTCATTAATGACGCTCAGGGCTGGCAATGGGTTTTGGTGAGTGTCTTTCGCACACATCGAAATCTTGAAACTAATACATCGAAGTACTGGTGCGCTATATTTTGTGGTATCGGCTTTGTCTTCCTCTTCTTCTTCATGGAGGAAACAAACTTCGTTCGACACACAATTGGCACTTCGCCATCTACACCTGAGAGCATGACCTCCTCAGAAACAGCCGACCCAGAGAAAGCGACTCCCCCGGAAATCTCGGCTGTATCCTCTCGTTCTCAACCCTACAAGCGCAAGACATATCTTGACAAAATCAAGCTATTCCAGAAATCGGATCTCCAGAAGCCGAATCAACTGGTTGGAATGGTGACACGGCCTCTCAAATTCGCGACCTTTCCCGTCATCTTTTACGCTGGTTTCAGCTACGGATCCAATCTCGTCTGGTTCAATGTTCTCAATGCAACCGCATCGCTTATCCTTGGAGGCACTTATGGCTTTGCGCCTAGTATGGTCGGAGTGAGTTACGTATCTCCACTTATTGGCGTTGCTTTGGCAGCTGCATACACTGGATGGGTTGGCGACTGGTTTGTAGTCCGAAAAGCACGGAAGAATGGTGGCTTCATGGAGTCCGAACACCGCCTTTGGCTTTTCGCCCCTTCCCTCGTACTCGTCCCATTTGGACTTATTTTGTGGGGTGTAGGTGCGTACCATAAGGTTCATTGGTTTGGACCCGTCTTTGCTATGGGCGTTATTGCGATGACCAATACTTTTGGCATCCAGCTCTCCATCGCATACTGCATCGACAGCTACCGTGCTTTGTCCGGAGAGGCGATTATTACGGTCATCTTAATTCGGAATACGATGAGTTTCGCTATTGGCTATGGTATTACGCCTTGGGTGACGGATATGGGGCTTCGGAACTGCTTCATCACGGCTGCATTCGTGGGCTTAGCGCAAGTGATGACAGTCTGGATGATGGTCAAGTGGGGCAAGGAGTTGAGGCGAAAAAGTGTTCCTAGGTATTCGAAATATGTTGAAGAGATGACGAAGACTGGGATGGTTCATTGATTGATATGAGAGGCGGTTGCACTTGACGAGGTTGTCAGTGCAGCTGTAACATATTCCCTCGATGTTGGGCTTCGGGTGTACATATCAAGAAGAAGAGTATGTCCTCTATATCTTATTAGAATCTTAATGGAGAGTGGAAGCAAATCCAGATTGAATAGTGCGCACGCTGCTTGCACATCTTCAATTCTGAACAAGGTTTCGGAAAGTTCCAAATAGAGATCCGGATGCGCACCGCCGACATTGTGTTTGAACAGAGTTCGTAAAGCCGATGGAGTTCTTCTGGACCGCCACAATCTACGTATGTAAGACCTGTTTAGACAGTGACACATTACGGACTGGGTACGTGCTCTTCCGCAATTGATGTTAACGAGAAACTGAAAACTTCCCTGAAAAGAAGTAAAGGTTTTGCAAAAATGAGGGGATTTTATTACGTTTAAAACACCTATAGTTGTAAGATCCTAACATTGATCGAACCTCTCGCACGTCGTTTATCACGCCTTGTAACACATTTCCACATCGATATCACTAACGCTCCTTCCCGAAACCCTGTCGCTATGTTCTATGGTGATTTCCGTAGTTTTGATGACTTCCATGTCTTTCAGGTACGTATGGTCAACAGGACTCATGTCGTTGTCCATCCTCACATACGTCGAATTTCCCAGCGAGGGCACATCCACACTACCAATAACACCTTTTGTTTTACCAAAAGAGCTATTGGCATCAAAGCCGGTGGAACCTTTTGCATTGGAGTGTTGCCGAGAAGTGTTTTCTTGTATGCTACCTTGGAACAGATCGAGTAGTCGGTTCAAGATCGAAAATTCCACCTTAAGCTTGATGCTGTAGACCGCCGCCTTGTATGTTGTTTGTATGTCGAAGTGACCTGAGTATTCCAGTCCGAGTACCGTTATATCTTAAGGTTGGGGTAAAACGTCAGCGAATGTTAAATAAGTGGGAGAATGGGTAACAATTGTAAGATCATCCCTTTGGGATGTCTCACCATAACCTTGTACTGGGGCTTTACGTACCAAGAAATATGATGAATACGTTGACGCAGATTAGATGCATCATAACTTTTCTAGCGTTAGGGCCTCGGATGTTTCCTTCACAGCAGAGGAGTTTTGTAGCCTTATAAAGGTAGATGCCCGATATAATGACCTCTTGGACAAAAAAGATGGAGACTTGAATCTTCTCATAGACAGAGTATAACTCAACGAACATGTCAGGATTAGAGGAGCAGTTGGTTCCATACATGAGAACAATAATGGGAATGTGGCAGATAACGGCGTCGACTATGATCATGATGAGAACCCAGCGTCCAGTGTTGCGCATTATGAGGTTAAGGCGGGAGTAAAGAACCAGAGATTGTCCAGTGACCATCGATGGCCATCCGATTGCAATCAAGGTCGTATAGAGAATGCTAGAGGACGTGATCTGGAAGAATTTGAGAAAGAAGCCCATTCCAACTATTGCGATGCCCCAGGTTGCCACAAGAATGGAGTAGAAGTATAGGCCACTGCGACGTTTGAAAGACGTGAAGACGATAACGGTAAGTTCGATAACATTATACCACGCGACAGATAGGAAGGCTATCAATGTGAGAGCAAGTTGATAAGATAGCGTGATTTCGGCCCCAATGCCATGATCATAAGTCATTCTTGTGGTGGCTCGTTTGGAATCGGAAATGAAATTTGATGGGGTCGGAGTCCTAGTAGATGTGCGTGAAGAAAATAGAGAAGTTGAGTATTTAGCCAAGGTATTAAAGATTGATGGACGTGAGTTTGAAAGGGGTCTATCAGATAAAGTGGAAAGTGAGAGGATTCATGGTGACCAAATGGAACGCACAAAGTCGGGGCAGTAAGTCGGGGCTTCAAGCTGGGGCTCAGTTATGCCTGTTAGGTTCACTTGGACGGTTCCTTCTAGGATATTCGACGGGCGACGTGTTCGGCGCATTCGGAGAGATTTCAAGACGGATACGATCCCGCTCGTTTTCTATAGGAGCGGGAGATCTCCTGGATCGCGCCGATCTTCAAGGAAGCTTTACCGACATACTAGTCTCCGAAAGGTACTTCTAAGAACAAACTACGTTCTGGATGGTAAAGATTAGTTGACACGAGGTAGCTGAAGGGCAACCATGAGTCAATATCGAGCAGATTGTCCGTCTCCTAACTGCCCATAATACGACCGAGCGAAAGCTAAAGGCGCCGACAAACATGAAGCGTGTCGAAGTTGAGTTTCTGCGGCTTGAGCCGTCTAGACTTCGGCCCTTTCACTGGGAAATAAGCGCGGATCTTGAACGTTAAATTCCTTTAGGGCGAACTTTGCTTCACCCACCCGGACAATGAGGTTCTGCGTATATTTTTCGAAGGTCAATAAGAGGCAACGGTCTGCTCCAGTCGAGCCACTCGTACCGATCGAGCAATAACCTATGGATGCGTCTGGGAAGGACTTCTGGGTCACGTTGTCAAGGAGGGAACGCTTCAAGATACGGTGAGCTTGTGAAAGATCGAAGGATGTGGTAAAAATCAGTATGTGAAACGAGAGCGTAGCGATGAAGCTCGACATGAGTTGAGGTAGAGAATGTGGGGGTTGAGAAATGGTCTGGGGTTTTCGACGTCAGGCGCTCGAGCCAACTTTCCCGAACACTCTACACCATCTCTGTGCCCGTCCGTTTCGAACTCCCATCTCTATCTCTATCTCTGCCTCTATATTTATCTCCATCTTCATCACTGCAATTTTGTTCATCCTCTCCAAAATCGAACCAAAACACCGTTTACCCATTATACACCATGAAACTTGAGATACATGAAAACATTTACTCGTACTTTTCCTTGCTTTCCTCTCGCTTCCTATATTACATCTATTGCAACCCATCAATGTTCTAAATATGTCTTCACTCAATACCCTCAAATCCACTATTTACCCACACCCCTGTCACCCTTTGTACAACAATATCTGTATAATAGCCGCGCCATCGCACCAATATCACTCGTCCGGCCGCGTAATCGAAAAGAACATAAAGGAAGTAGCGCAGTCGTACACGAGATATTGATGGGATGGGCAATATGGGCTTTCGAAGGCTTTGATGTGACGTTCATAGTGACATCCGCACTTCTTCACCCGGGTACGAGTCGCGACGATCTCTATAGAAAGCTGGTGCCGCCAGTGTAACGGGCTGCTGGAAATCGTGTCTTAGTCTAGAATTTCTTGTCTTCCTTGTTTCCGTATCGACATTGGCTAGTTCAAATCCACCGACAACATGTCCATTCTCCTCCCGCTGTACATATATCCGTGGGCCGGCGCATGGGATCCATTGTACTGGGTGTGAGTGCTTTCGGACCTCACATATCCATTTCCGTCTTCATCACACACTCTTTCTGAACCATCCAATCCAGCTGACCGTTTTTCAGAGCAGCAAATAATCCCAATCTCAATTTTAGCGTCATCGTCAATCCCTGTTCAGGGCCATGTCTTGGCTCGAAACCGGAGTCCGTTTATCTCACAGAAATGCCGAAACTAAAGAACTATTCGAACATTCGCACCCTCGGATATGTAGCTACCAACTATACAAACAAGCCAATCGAAACACTCATTGCAGAGATCCACACATACGCTATCTGGCCAGAACTATTGAATGACACGAGGGTGGCTGTGGATGGTATCTTTTTCGACGAAACACCTGGACCATACGATTGGAAAGCTCATGATTATCTGGCGTTAGCAACGCAGGAGGTGAAGGGCAGTCCCGGACTGGGGCAAAAAGTTGTTGGTACGTTGACCAGGCCGCGTAGACCCTTGAGTTTTGTCCCTCAAATGCTTAGTGAATCATCGAATCTGAAGTTAGCCGGTGGTACAAGCTTTTGAAATGGAGTACTGACCAACCGCCTTAGTGCACAACCCCGGCGCGATCCCCTACATACCCTGGAACTACCTAGACCTCGCAGACATCACAGTTGTCTTCGAAGACACCTTTGCAAACTTCATCGACGCAACCAAGTTCGGCCAGCTGAAAAACTTCCACACCAATGCAAACACGACCAAAAACGCATTCGCCCTCCTGCTCCACACGGTGCCCACCATTCCTAACGAACTCTTGGACTGGACGGTCACGCAGATGAAATCGATAGCGGGTTACTCGTTTCTGTCGAGTGTGATTGTGCCCGGGGAGTATTGGCACAGCTTTTCCAGCATGTTCACTCCGTTTATATCGCGATATGCTGTTGTGACTGAATGACGACGCAGTCATTCGAACCGGAAAATATACATGAGCATGGCGTCAGTCGTTTCGCGCATACCCTCCCTAGCTCTCATGTTGCGTCCTCGCTACTTGGTGCATCCGTTGCATATCCTCCCTCTTGATACCAACTCCAAATATTCAACCCAATCTTCGTCCCACTCTTCACCGGCAAGCCCGCATGCCATGACTCTTTGTACCCACTCCCATCACTGCGCATGTTCTCCCAAAACACAGCATTCCCTTTGATAGGCTTGAATGTCACGCCCTCCAGTACCTGCGTCCCATTTTGCGTACCCCCCTCTTCACATTCGATGAATCGGCACCAGCTCTCATCTTTCGGCCTCTCCAGTCTCGGGAAGTTTGTTCCTCCTCCAGTACAATCGGCTTCCAGATACACCATGAACGACGATACACGGCCTGAAGCCGACTTTCCTGCCGACCAGTCGTAATGATACCTGGAAATGGGCAGCCAAGTTAGTGCAGTCTTAATAAGTGAGCGCCATCTTATTCAGCACCTCTATCTTTCCGCACGGGTGCTAAGAAAACTAGACATTCACTTTGACCTATGAGATGACTTACGTATAATGCCCGCCCACCCCATACTTTTGGCTCCACAGCCTTTCGACATAGACATTAGGTCTCCAACCTTGAAAAAGGCGAGCGCGTTCTTCGATGCATTTCACCACACTATCTCTTTCCAATTTCGCTTTTTCGGATTTGCGGACCAAAGGGTCGAGACGTTCGATGCCGGAGGTCCAGATCGTGGAGGGCTCGAAAGAAGGTTCACTACCTCACCATCAACATCTGCATAGAAAGACGAGAAGAAAAAGCTGAAAAGAAAGGTCTGACTTGAAGGGGCAATGAAACATGCAACCCACCTCATCCTCACAACATGCTCAGCTTCCTCATGAGATAGAAATCCCTCAATATAAACGACCAATGGCTCCCTACTCAGTATATGCACCGCATATTTATGTTCCGGACATTGCAACCCCTTTTCTGGAAATACCAAAGCCTCTGCCTGATGGAACGAAAGTTGGGTTTTCGCCGCCCCTGAATCAGACGAGAATATAGATAGCAGAGGGGCGCCAGCGAGTATATATGCAAAGACGCCAAAAACAGCGTACTGAGCGACCAAACTAATCGAGAGGGTCATGATAGAATAGTAAAGGTGAGAATGAGATTGGGGAACAAAAGTTGGAGATGGAAGCAGGGTTCGGAAATTATACCGGGTAAGTGCCAAGAAGGGGGCGATCTAGGGCTGGAAATTAGGTGGAGACAACCCTGGAACGGATCAAGCGCTATGACAAAGGCTATCAGATCAGATCAGATCAGATGAGATGAGATCAGATCTCAAACAGCACAGTCCAACGGACTGGTGGGGTCGAGCTGCTACTGGATGCAAGTCACACAAGATGGCGGAGTGAGAGGACCAGTCGAAAAATCGTATTGGGCAAAAAGCACAGGTTACCGTAAACACCTCTAAAAAACACCAACCCTAGCAGAAGCAGCAGAAAAAGCAGTGGAAAGTCGTAGACTGACCTTAAATTTCCCAACCTCAGCACCCGAACAAGGCTGCCGAATGCTCTGTCCGCCTAACATGAAAACCGTGGCCTGCGTTCGCATCCGCAACATCGCATCACCTAAAATGAAGAGCAAAGCACAAAAAGTCGAAGCCCGCAATGAACCAAAGTCGGAGACAAGAGTGCTGCCGACATGGAGAAAAAAAAAAGGAAGGGAATCTATCCCCAACGCACTCTAAGGAAACCGTGAGACCTTGGGAAATATCTATAAAATTATCGTGTCCAATATGGATGTCCGTAATCAGGCCCAAGGTTCGAATGGGACGGCACTTGGTCTGAGTAGTAGCATTCGCCAAAACTCGACTTCCTTCTTTCGAGCCTCATTCTGGGACTCTCGATCGACTCATTGTCTCCGCTGCTGGATATCTATACCACAGCCTTCTAGAAAAGGCCACAAGCAAAAGTCTTAGCACTCAAGCAGAGGCCCCACTAAGTGAACCACTTCGTCCTCCAGCTTTTTCTCGCTCGTGCTGCTCTGCCACCTCTCGTGCATAGAACTCGACCAGCATTGTACCATAAGCCTCCATTTCTTCCAAAGGAACCGCGAGACGGAAGTCGTTCAATAGCAGAAACTGCAGCTCTAGATGATTGAGCTCAACTAGTGGCAAGCCACCAACCTATAATAGTTAGAAAATATCTTGATAGTGAGAACATACTGCCAAGAGAGGTGTACCTTTGCGTATCTTGAATTCGTATAGAACACGTCAGAGAAGAACTTGCTAGCACAGGTAACGCCCGCTATAACGAGACGATGTATGTTGAAGCTATCAACTACAAAAAAGTGAGAGAGATTATATGGATCGGATTCCAGGTCTTGTTGTGGTGGAGATGGCGGTGCGCCACCTCGAGTTGGTGTTTCGGCTGGTTTCCCTAAAGAACCGGACGGAGGTGGAGTTGCTGCTTGTGCTGACGAGGAGGCGGAGTGTGGTAATGCTCTGGAACCCGAGTGTGCTAAGTTCGCTTCCACTTCACCTGCCATACGATCCAGTGACAGCTGGTTGGCTTGACGCAGGCTAAGCATGGGGCCAGCGTTGACTCTTTCCGTCATCCTATCGAAGTAGACTAGAAGACTGAGAAAGACCTCATAAGTTGTAGGACAGTATTTGTGAATACGGCTGAGATAGCTCAAGATAGTAATGCTGGGCACGTTCTTGCCGTGAAATGCTAGTACGCTGGTGGTTTGCTGGCTCAAGCCTGTCGTACCTTCTGGTGGGGGTATTTGACGATGCAAATGCTCATGCTGGCGGTCATTTGTTGTAGTGATTTTCGTTAAAAGCCCTGCCACCATTTCGATGATATCAGATACTGGCATATCGCTGATTTCGTACTGGGGGCCAAGGTCGCTCGGATCTCGCCGTTGTCTTCGTGAGAAAGATCGTGTCTGGGAAAAGGTGCTAGACTCGTCCGTCGCAAAACTTTGTATGTGAGACAAGCTCTTGACCTTTATTTTTTGCGGAGATCCGGGGGTTGCGTTTGCTGGTGCCCGCGTTGACCCAGCCGGCGATTGCTGGGCGGAGGGGGTTGTGGATGAGGGCACCGGTCGAGGGTTTGCAAATGTATTCGGAGTGGCATCGGGCGGCGCCGGGGTCGGCTGCTGTGAATGCGGTCGGAAACGCGGACTCGGAGGTGGCTGGACTGCTTGCTGAGAGCCAGCGCCGTGAGGGGTCAGCTCTGAGGGGTTATGAGGGTGCGACCGGTGTGCAGGTGTTGAGCTTGATGGCGGGGGTGCAGAATCGGCCATGGGCACGTCCGCAGGCGGGGAAACGATTCGCGGCGGCGGATTGGAGGCGATCTGGGGAGACGGGCGCACTGGAGTATGGTGGATGGCGGGCGATTCTTGCGTTTGCTGGTGCGCGTTGGGTCCGCCGCCGAACATGGTGTTGTGAAAGTGGTGACCACCAACGTCGCCTAATATGATCGATCCCATTCCGCGATATTTGTGTGTACGCTCGAAACTAGAGGTGTCAATACTTTCGTGGCCGGCCTGTGGCAGAAGGCGCGTTAACAGTCGCGGAAGGCGCGCTGGCTGCGGTTGAAGTGTCGAGATGCAGGGGGCGCAGGGACGGGCAGGCAGTGGAGCAGTCGAGTAGTGGAGCAGTCGGGCAGCCGTGCGGACTCAAGGTCGAGGAGGAGTGCAGAGGGAGAGAGGCAGGGTGGATAGAGAAGAGCGGTTGTGAGTCTGCACAGGCACAGACGAGAGAGAGGGAGAGCTGGTGGACAGTCGATGTCCACGCTTGGCACGCGGGTCTGCGATAAGAGATCGGATCTGAGGACACCAAGCAATGAACGTCTATCTAGGCGTCATATGCGGGCATGCCTGGGCTCGTGCTCGCTGTAGCCAAAGTGAATTGGACAGCGCTGTGAGGGGGTGGAGGGGCGGAGGGGCGGAGGGGCAGGCGGTGAGGAGTGGTGACACGGTCGAGGTCGCGGTTCGTGGCGGGGAGTGTTGAGGTTGAGTTGTGGCTCGTTTAATGACGCTCCGATCTGCGACGCCGCGTGCTATCACCTCACTCGATGCCCAAACGCTGTCGTCAAGGCTGCCACACGCCAGTCCTTATGGTGTACAGTCACTGACTATACAACGAAGCGAGGCCTCACCAGCGAGCTATACGTGCGACTCTACAGCTTCACTTTTCACCAGAGAACCCAGTTGATCGTGGTCCACCACTACGTCAAGGGATAGAAACATATGGCCCCACGCTTGTTGCTGATTGGTCACAGCTCTACTACGCTTCTACGCATGCGATAGGACCGCGTGGGCGTACATTCATCGCTCGGACGTCCGCAACAAAGACCCCATGGTGGGCGTGGGACAAAAAGGCCCACCCACGTTACTGCAGTTGGTCGTTTCAATTGATTCTTGTCGCAGCAGCGTCTGCATGCTCATTCGTGGGCACATTGGCCTCTATCATCTTATACATATCCCTCATCCTGCTTCACCGCCCCCAGCATCATTTGCTCTATTGCTTGCCAGGACCGTCGTAGGCCTGGTCGGGGAGGTAGAGATGTCGCTGCGCACCCTTGGCCGTGAGCACTACCATGCGAATGACGCCACCTGAGCTTCCGTCCCACTTTATGGCCTCCGATAGCGCGCCCTTCACAAACTCAACACCCTCCTCCTCTGTCATGTCATCCTCCCAGTTCGCGTCACAGTATCCGTAGATGTACGTAGATCCTGAGCCACCAATTGCGTACGCCTGCTTATGAAGAGAGCCGCCGAGGGGGATTGAGTACACCTGGCCGCCGTGTCGAGGGTCGTATCCAGCAATGATCATGCCTGCCCTATCCAGATCTTAGTAGGGCTCGCCAGGCGGGGTAACTCAACTTACGAGAGCGAGTCCTTGTTGGAGTAGCACAGTTCCTGGAAGATGGCCGCCGCAGTCTGAGTGGTTGGAGGCTCATCATTTGTGATGCCGTACATGCCCAGGTGGTAGTGAACAATATCTGCCACAGCTTGGGTATCCGCCGCTGAACCCGAACGACAGCACCAAATGGTATCGTGAACTTGTGTGAGTTTGTCCGTGACTCGATTCGCAATGTATGCACCTGTCGTTGTCCTGCTGTCTGCGCCTAGTATCACACCGTCTCTGAAGTTGATTGCCATACTAGAAGTCAAGTTAGAGGGCTTGATTCGAGGGATACGCTGGGTGCGGGGACAAACATCGAAGTTCCAAGGCTGTTCACGAACGTCAGCGTTTGTGCATAGAAGAGAGTCGGGGTCAGGGTTGTCGTACTTCACCTCTCCCTTCTTCAAGTGGTTCATGTCAATGTGGATGCCATCTGTACGAGGTAAGCTCCACGCTCCAAGCTTGGACGAGCACATCGCGGATTTTACCTTCTCCTAGCATGCCGGTGGCCATCATGGTGCAAGTATTTGTGGGGGAAGGGTTTGGTGGATGGCAGTGAAGCTGGAAGCGGGGTGGCTTACGGGCGAAGTATGAGGGTGCGAAGGTGGGGAGCTGTTTGCGATGTTGAATGTGATTGTGGATTAGGCGTGAACGTTTACGCGGTCAAGAGCTATCACGTGCGCCAAGACCGGAGCTTAGCTCAGGCTACCGCAATGGCAACCGCGAATTCCAAAACCATAAGTAGCTCTCAATGCTTGACACTTCACGATCAAATCTCCGGACGCTCGCTACTTCACATTGCCGATCAACCTTCCTGACATTACAAGTGTCACAACGGCTGCACCGATTTCGCGACCTCACCTAGTTGGTATCTGAAGACCTACGAACCGATTCCAATATCTCATCAGCTAGATACACTCGCTCCGATATACTGTCAAAGGACTAGGGCTAGTCTTGGTTGCCAGCACCACAAACGTTCAGAGTTCTACGAATCCCCGTTCTCGACCTTTACTTTTGTCAGACAGAAGATGGCCTCGGCACTCGAATCGATCATGTCTTACCTGCGTGTTCCGCTCATAGCATCGTCCTCGATCGCAGCTGTTCTGAGCGGAGCTCTGTACTTCAAGCAGAAGTAAGTTCCACCCCAGCACTGTCCTCCCTAGAACACACACTTCTCTGCGAGCATTGCTAATGAACCCAAGTATGCTTATCTATCCAGCGAACATGCCTCCAGGCGCTCGAACTGACGTTCCTAGACCATCGCAATTTGGCATAACTGATTTTGAGGAGTTGTTCATCCCGACCCCCGACGGCGAATCCTTGAGCGCATTCTACTTGCGAGCGAACAAGCAACACGCGCGCAATATAACGATACTCATGTTTCATGGAAATGCTGGGAATATCGGATATAGGCTCCCTATCGGACAAATATTGGAGAACGATCTCGGTTGCAACGTGTTGATGCTGCAATATCGGGGCTATGGGTTGTCCACTGGAAGTCCAAGTGAGAAGGGGCTTTTAATCGACGCCCAGACTGGTCTTGATTATATCAAACGACGAACAGAGCTGCGGGGTACGCGAGTAGTAATATACGGACAGAGTATTGGAGGCGCCGTGGCGATTGGCTTAGCTGCGAAGAACCTCAACGATAGCGCAATTGCTGGAATAATTCTGGAGAACACATTTACCTCTATGCGAAAGTTGATACCTAGGTAAGCCATCCATGTATGATATTCCAGAGGTAGGCACTAACATTCTCAAGTATCATGCCGGTGGCACGTTTCATAGCTCCACTCTGTCATCAAGTATGGGCAAATGATGAAGCTCTTCCCAAGATCAAAGATATCCCCATCCTGTTCCTTAGCGGCCTTAAAGACGAAATCATCCCGTAAGCAATTCTTTAGTTTTCATTTCGTCCTATCGTCAATTACGGATGAAGGGTCTCCCTTTCGCATCGGTGAGCTAACCTAATTGTCTAGTCCATCACATATGGCCAAGCTATTTCAAATATGTCGGTCCGATACGAAAATATGGAAAGACTTCCCCAGCGGAGACCATAACAACACAGTCGCTGAACCCGCGTATTTCTCGTACATCGACAACTTTTTGAGAGACCATGTAGCCCGTTGAAGCATGGGGAGTCTCCCATTTCAACCATTCGGATGTATCACCAAGGCATCTGGTGCTTGCGAAGCCCACCCGTGTTTCGCGCGACGTAGTCCGACCTGGTTGATTACGGTATCCAAGACTAGGTAACAGCAACGCTCTAAGATTGGGCTAGACAGTTTCGAGAAGGTCCTTTGATCTAGCGCCTGGGGTCCAGTGGCATCAGTCAGGAAACACATTGATCAAATAGAGCATCGCGATGGTATATTTTAACGAATGGACCGAGGTGAGTATGTGGTTTGTGCTTGATGGTAACTGAGCTTGGGGCGTATATTCCGGATCAACCTACGAGGCACATACCAATTCTTGCGCAAAAACTGATGTGGGGTAAATTCGCCACTCTAAAACGGTTTGTGCGCAACCTGACGCCTGGTACCGTACCGCACTTCCGACTGTGGTGGTTACGTATCATGCCCGAGGGCCTGGGGACTAGGACTCGAACGCACTTCTACCGCACATGGCGCCTTTTGGGTGACAATTCTTTTCTGATGTGTTCTTGGGATCAGTTCCGGCGAGCGCGACGGCTAGCACTCCAAGATATGAAGACTTGGTGGGGTTTGGAAGGAGGACGGCACATGCTGCGCATGGGGATTGTGTCAGAACGTCTACCGGAGCCCGAGAAGATCGGCAGGGGAATCAGACATAGACTATCCTATACCCTTACTTTATTTTTTTTGACATCCGACTTTCGCAGCCGATGGTGGTGACTGGTGCTCGAAGTCTCAACACCCCAGGGCCTGTAAATCCACTGTGGCGAGATGCATAACATAGTGGGCGCAGCACTGCTGTCCCCGGTGCGAGCACGAATGTGTGCGTCGTACATACTTGTCCTTGTCGGATTGTGAAGATAGCGAGGATGATCAATCCTCACTTTCCAGCCGAGCTTGGAAGAATCTGTCAACCATGGGTTTCGACGTTTCTTTGTTGTTTGTGGTGGGACCCCTAGCGGGTGCTAGCGCGATGAGCCACAGTTCTGACGTAGGTGGAGAAAAGCTTATTCTACGCGAAATACCAGACACGCCATGGGAATGTCAGAAATGCATACCAAGCTCCTAACAATTTGCCCTGCTTTTTCGCCTCGTCACTACGCGACTCACGTTCGACGGCAGCAACCGCATACGTCATAGTTTACAGACGTGTCCTTTGCATCTCCTCGACCACTGCATGTAGCTCCGCCGCCGTTGTGGACCGGTTTCGAAGGCCGCTGTCGCCTTACGGTTGAAGCAGAGGATCTTCACCCCATGGGTTTCCCCTCTGTGGCAGTGCTCGGCACATTCGCTGTCGATCCCGGGCTACGGGTGCATCTTCTGAGGCGGAAAGGCCGAGTGGTGTGGCAAAGAATGGAGGCTGTCTCTGTCAAATTTCAAGCTCAATTGGGGAAACGGCTGGTCACCCGTTCAGGGAAGCGAAGAGGTCCCGCCCGGCCGCAAAGTATATGCGGTTTTGCGCCAATTGGCAGCAATGGATTCGGATAGCCAAGCTGTGGCGCTGGGGCCGGTGGGTCGGATTCTTCCCTCTCGCTCTGCACTCCTGAGCTTTCACCTCCACGTCACCCCCGGCTTATCTGAGTGTGATTACTGCCGAGCATTTTCTTCGTATGCACTGCTGCTCAGGGTCTGAGATGTTTTGCCCGGCTTCTGCACGTTGGCCCTGGACCGCTCTACAGCAAGCGGGCTGCTGTAACGATTCGGTCATGGATAACCAAACCGCGCCTCAAATTCCCCTTGTGGGCTAGTCGGCGCCTGTTCCGTCTGTGTCCTCCCTCGGGCCTCTACACTTTCCTTGATTAGCTGTAAACAGTCGTTCGGATCCTGCATCGTCTCCCTTGAATTACTTCATGACTTAGAAAAAAAATAGTTTAATGTCTCTGCTGCTCTTGTGATATGCTCTGGCCTCGAAGTGCTTAGGTTCCTTCGTGAACTTTCTAGAAACACCTCGTTGTGCAGCATTCCTGCTACATCCCCTCTCCAGAACTATCTGTCTTTCATTCAAGCATTTATTTAGCCCTTCCGCACGGTGGCACAAAAGGCCCACTAGGATTTGCAGTTCGTCCAGGATCAGCCACGACGGCCCATGGAAGTCTAGAAACGGGATTACCTCGCCACAGTTCTAACTAAACACACTCCAACACAACCTTTTTTTGCACTCATCAATTTACACGTAACGAGCCTCAGCCCCCCGATCTTCGCTCTGGCCTCACGCTGGAAATCAAGTCGCCTACAAAGACTCGCTTCAAACCCTGCCTACGCCAAACCCATCACAATAGCCACAGCCATCTAGACCGCGTCCAATCAAACCGCAAGGAGCTACTCAAGCAGGAGGCAATTGGGACAGAGAGCCTAACTCCCCCGTGCGGCATTCCCGCTTGACACTGGACCGCACTGTAAACCCATCTCGATTGTTCCTCTCGCCTCTCCAGCCTCAAGCATCAGCCTCCACGCGACTTACTGTTCTCGTCCACGTTACCGGTCCGCTTGTCAATCCCAGCAAGGCGTCAACAGTGACTTCTGTCGCCTGACTGGACACGCAATTCCCGTCACCAGTTCGTCCCGTTCCAAGCGAGCACAGTTGTTCAGGTCGGAAACGTCAATCTTTCCCATCTAGCTACAAGTGCTCCATTCATCTTTTTTTAACTTCTGTTGTTTCCCTTCTCTCATTGGTATACAGCTTAATCCGTTTTCTTCACATAGCATCCTTTCTTCGGTACTCAGACCTTCCGGCTTGCCACTCAACTTATCAATCGTCTTGTTATAGAGACAGGTACGTTGTCTATCTCGCTGTCACCAGACCAATCTTGTTTGAAATTAGTTGCGCATAGTCAATCACTTCTTCGCTCAAATATGGGCTGACATGGCATTCGTTTGGGTACAGCAGTGGATCGCTCTTCCAGTCGTTTACGAGGATCAAATGGGTGACCTACCTTCTGGCACCGCCATCCAGCAGTCTTTGGACGCCTCAGCAACCGGCCATGCGCACGATGAGCATCAAAATTCTTTCAACATGCCTGGCTTGATACCCAAAAGCTCAGGCAGCAACGCCCCGTTTTACTCACAACTCAATTCTGTCTCGCTGGGACAACTCCGTCCCGACGTTCGCTCACACGCCCACTCGACAAGTCCCCAGCATCCGGTCCAAGAGAACGGCGCAAATCCCCTGAATATGGGAGCAATGGCTGGCGCACTGCCAGAATACTCTAATGACATAGCTCAAAACGGTCACCAGGGACACCAGCATGGCCAGGGTCCACTTTCCGGAGCGTCAACATCAGCACTCGTTTATCAGATCCAACAACAGAATCTCCAAATGACTGGGCACGCTCCCGGTTCCCTACCAACACATTCACCTTACGGGCCTGGGTATGCGCAGAGCCAGTACCAACAAGGCTACGCGCACGCGCAAAGCGCGCAGCACGCGAACTATGCTCCTTTCCCCCCGAACCAACAGAGAATGGCTGGCCCAAATTCTATGCCAAACCCTTATCAGCAATATGCCCAACCCTCGCAGTACATGTATTATCCTTCACCTTACGGTTCTGCGGCACAATTTCCCCAAGGATATCCACCACACGGTACACAGGCTCAAGGAGCGTACGGTAGAAGACCTAGTCTCTCTGGTGCTCAGGCCCCAAGTATGGGACAGCATATGGAGTTGTCCCAACACGATATGGGCTATCCCACAGGAAATCGCCCACACTCTGGGGGTTTGCAAGGCGAGATGGGACCCACAGTGCCTATGTATGGCAGCGCTTTTATGCCACCAGGTGAGCAGTATCCCAGAATCTCTACAACAAACAGAAATAATCATGATTATGCAGGATCTCTGCTGACATTCAATCTCGCAGTAATGAATCGTCCAGGCCCTGTCAGTTCTATTCCTCGAGGACCGCCTCGAAAGCCTAAGCAATCTGGACATGCTCTTTGGGTCGGGAATCTACCGCCTGGAACAACCGTTGTCGCGTTGAAAGACCACTTCTCGCGAGACGCCACAAAGGACATCGAAAGTCTTTTTCTCATTTCGAAGAGCAATTGCGCCTTTGTCAACTATCGCACCGAAGCCTCCTGCACCGCTGCTATGCACCGATTTCATGACTCACGTTTCAATGGCGTTCGTCTCGTCTGCCGACTGCGCCGTAGCTCAGCACCCGCATCCGGTGTACCTACGGGCCCATCTGCCATGCTCGGGACCCAACCACCAGCCAGTGTTTCTCCTACAAGGTCGGCTCAAGATGTGGATGTCGAAGACACGCAGGGGGAGTTGGAAGATGCTGCTGCGATTCTCCAGGATGGTGCCCGGGGCACATCCACCGCATCTGAGAAATACTTTATTGTGAAAAGCCTCACGTTGCAGGACCTGGAACTGAGCGTGCGAAACGGAATTTGGGCGACTCAATCTCACAATGAGGAGGCGCTGAACAAGGCATTCAATGTAAGTTGCCAGCGAGCACAATCGCATCTGTCGATCAATTGCTAACACACAACAGTCAGCAGAAAGCGTCTACCTCGTCTTTTCTGCGAACAAGTCTGGAGAATATTTTGGGTATGCTCGTATGACATCACCTATTCTCGAGGACGCCACAGATTTCATTAGCTCGGCTCCAAAGCCCGAGAACATTCTCGATGCACCAGACGTACCCAAGTCTATACCAACTCCAGCCACGGAGTTTGCTCCCAAAGGCAGAATCATCGATGATTCTGCGCGTGGAACTATCTTCTGGGAAGCACAGCTATCAGACTCGGAAGGAGAAGTTGGGGATCAATTACAAGAGCAGCAGCAGATTGACGCTGATGCGTCTACTGTAGCCCAGAGCTGGGGCAAGCCTTTCAAAATTGAATGGATATCCACCAACCGGCTCCCGTTTTACCGCACCCGCGGGCTTCGCAATCCTTGGAACGCCAATAGGGAAGTCAAGATTGCGAGGGATGGCACCGAGCTCGAGACCAGCGTGGGCGAGCGCCTGATCCAAATGTTCCACAGATTAGGCCCCTCTAGCGCTGCGGCACCTATGATGCAGCCCCCTCAGCTCGGCGTCCCTCAGATGCGGCCCTACTAAGTGAGGGACTGCCACCTGTACGTGCTTTTCTTAAGAATATTTGCATATTCATGTAATCGTAGATGCTTTGGGAGGCTTTGTATTTTCAGTGGACTTCTTCTCTTAACAGTTCCCTAATATGGAGTGAAGGCCTCTCTACTCTTTGTCCTGCCGGGCAGGTCTAGTTTTTCATTTTCAAACGTCGTTACGAGATCGAGACAAGTTACCGAGTATAGGCGAGTTTCGAGACGAGTTCGATGAGGCAATGATTTGGATGATTTAGGGCAATTCAAGAGGGGAGGGTTGTGACGAGGACTGGAAAGAACCAGCAGGACGGTTGAGGCTATCACTGTTGAGTAGGATTCCATTTTCCCCTTCATCTTGCAATAATTTTGTCAATTTTGTTTTGCACGATTTTCTCTCTTTTCAATTCAATGTAACATATGCATGATAGCAGTCCTTTTCGCAAGCGATTGCGTGCATCTCCATGATAATACGTAATCCACATAATGTCCATGCCGTTTTGGATGATCCATCCTCTTCAGAACGAAGTTTTGCCCCTTTGTCCCATATGAATTCTGGCAGGATGAACACGTTCCGAACGCTATTTTCTCCGTTGCCTGTCGTTCGCACCAGGGAAAGGCAAGATCTTACTGGTCGTGCAGTCACGAATTCCACGGCAATCTGGGCCGCAGCAAATCAGGACCCGGATTAGCACCGCACACAAATAGCGCAATGCAGTAGGGCTCGGGATCAAGGGTCCAATAAATTCTTGTACCCTGATTCTCTCCACATTATTCAAACATACACGGGACGCCGCTTTCTCTAGTCTAATCCACCTCCTTCGTGCTTGACTCGAAGCCGCCGGAAACAAGACATAATCATACGATACCTGCGTTGAACATTACGAGCTAGTATGCAAAGTCCCACTGTGCTTTGAGAGCCCGACACTGCGGTTCCTGTAGACGCTATCTGCATGCATGCACAGGGCCGGCGTCGACAAGTGACAGCGAATCCATCAGGCGCTGCTCACCTTTGCATTCATCAGCACCACTGTCATCTCAATCCTCAATGTCTTTCACACCCGCATAGCAGATCCTGACTATCTGCCTCGCGATGTCACCATACGGTCAGCTCACTGACATCAAGCTTCCCTTTATAGTACGGCAGAGGAAAAGACCGTTCTAGACGCCTCCCTTACTGCACTTACAGTAGCTTCTCCACTCCCTCTGCGGGCCTCCTTCTGTTTGCGTTATGATAAGAATATGCATGCATTGGGTGTACGTTGTGCGCGTGCCGCATGCAATTTCTCCATGGACGATTTTTGACCATGGTGGCCTGTGTATGTGGCTGTGCATACTATCTTTTTCAAGTTAGCGTGTATGTTGGTGATTGGATGAAGGGTGGGATTGTGGATTGTAATAATAAATATGTGGCCAGTAGAGTTCACGACGTGCATGGGCGCGGCTATTATCAAGGAGTATGCATGTCTTGTCGCCCTTTTCAGGGTCTCGAAAGTTGGTCAGATCAGTATGCACGATGCTGATGCAAAGGCCTTGTTTTTCGGGTGCTCTTCCTGCTTTTCGTATAAGGTTTTATCCAGATTCGCGATTTCTGGCGATTCGCTATGCCGCGTTTTGGGTTTCCCTGCTTTCAGATCAGACCCTCGGTCAGTTCCCAGATCCGCAAATCTCGCTTCCACGAACTGTCGAGATCCTCCAGATTTGCGAGTCTTGATATACCGTGCGTTTGGTAACACTAACTGCCTTGCTTATTTCTAGACATACCCAACTCTGCATGTTGAAGTGACAAGACTTCAACATATTCCCCCGAGCGTTTGGTTCTGACCAATCTAATTACGATATTATACACGCGGATCTCAAGCTGCAATGGAAAGCTAGGAAGTTTGGTGACCTTCTATGTATCGGATTTACAAGTTTGGGCAAACGAGCGCTAATTGATTGGCTATGCCCATTCCGATCTGGCCGAACTAGCAATAAACAATAAGGCAAGGTAAACAGCTCGCGGTATACTAGAAGCACCACAAAGAAGATCATGCATACGGCCACCTGTCCCCGTTATGCAATTCATAAAATGCTAACCTCTGTCCAGTATCTTACCAAAACGCGAATAATCGGTAGGAGCAAAAACGCCAAAATACCTCGGCCGAAACGCAGTGACCTCTCGCATCCTCGGGATACTACCTCCGCATCCAAGTTCTTAGCTTTACCTGAAAGAATTCGAGATACTGTCTATGGTGCCATTTGGGGGACCAAACAACCGTCTCTGACTCACTAGGAGGGATTTCAATTCCGCGTCGAATACACTACCACAACGAAAAACCCTATCGGTCCTGGGTGCCATCCATCTCAAAACCACTATGGCTCGTCGCGAGCAAGTAACTGACCCATGAGGCCATCGAATGGTCCCAACATAGGGCAACGTGGACTCATCAGGACTCGGGGGTGCTTCACATGCTGCGCGAACAACTAATTTCTTCTCCGTCTTTGCTCTCTATGTGGGAAGCTAAAGCGTTGGTATTGGCTGACATTGTTGTCTATCGATTCTCAATTCTAGAATTCGGCACAGGTATTCAGACACGCCTTGAGTTGCCTGCGCGGTGGATCTTGTTTTTCCAGAAATGGGATGCCGGCTTGATCAGACCATCTTTCACGAAACTTGTGCATGACGTCAATCTTGAGTGCTTCCATGTTATAGATGTTAATGGTACGGTGCCGCTAGCGGATTTACGGCTCATGGCATGGCTCGCGGTTCTCAGTCTCTAAAGAGTCGAAGTGGTTCTGACCCTCGGTCGTGCTACAACAATGGCCTGCAATTATATACCAACGCTGGGTGGCATAATAAAAAGTTACCTTTAAGGAGAGACTATGAGGATCTAAAGAGAGCTACTCGGGGAAGAAGCTCACGCTCACTCAGCTATTATCCCTGCTTCAACCTTTACGATAAAGTTGAAATTTAAGAAAGCTTGAAGTTCATAGTAATGTCGAAGCGGACGGATCTAATAGTAAGTAAATGTTACGACATCTAACGAATTCGTGCTCTCCGTTCAACAGATGTTTGCAGCATGGACAGGAATGGTACTTGGACATAAGAAGACTACAAAATTGTGGCCCGGGCATGCAAGGAAGTTCATAGTACCAGAGTGGCGTTTCTCATCTCTAATGTCGAACAAATTTGACATGCGAGAAAAGGAAATGAAAGAAGTCACGGTATGTTTCTAATACATCGCTACTCGTGAAATTTTTACTGATTCGAGCCTGACACGACTCAGTAGACTCTAATTGAGCTTTGTCTCACCAAAGTTCGGACTATTCATCCACTATTTCGAAGCTCATTACAGGGGGAATTTACCAGAATATCCTTGTGGCAACAGGATTTTGGTCGATCTATGGCAAATTGAAAAGTTCGGCACCCCGAGGCTTTAAAGAGAGTCGTGGGAATTGTGGAAAACACGGAGGTGAGACGCGACTCGGACCCCGATACAACGCTGAAATGTTTGGGTGAATGCCGTCTTCACGATGCAGGCTTACGGCTCGAAAAGGTGGTTGGAGGGAAAGGAAATGTGCGCACATTTGTCAAGCCGGGACGCCTCCTACGATGTGGTTTGAAATTGATAGGACCTGAAGTGGAGATCACGTTTTGAGCATTGTAAGCGTCATGCCAAACTGTACGAAGGAACAGAACTATTGATGAACTGACGCATAGACTAGCGTCGAAATCGTTATGGAGGTTTCTCCTACCTCCAGTTGCTTCTATCTCTTCTCCGCTATCAATTATATCGGTTTCCTCCTCTATTCAATCGTAACCATCAAATATCTTCTGGTCCTGCGAGGCCTAGTGCTTGTCGCCTCGTCGGCGCCTTCGCGTCGAAGAACGGCTTCTCAGCTAGAGCCGTTACCCTCGTCCCGTGCCTGGGCTCGTTTCCTGCGTAGTCCCAGCTTGCATTGTGGATGGTAATCCTGTTATCCCACAGCGCTGAAGTTCCTGGTGTCCATTTAAAGCGAACCTGGATATCAACGTTCTTCTCATATACATCGTAGAGGTACCCAAGAATCACATCGCTCTCGGCCTTATCTAATCCAACAATTCGAACGGTCATGGCTCGGTTCACCCAGAGCGCTTTCCAGCCGGTCGCTGGATGAACCCGGACGAGAGGATGCACTCTCTCTAGAAATTTCGGACCGGCATTGGGATTCTCGCGGTCGAGATACGAGTGTGCAGAACGATATACGGCCTCCTTGCCGTCTATGATCTTGCGGAAATCTGGGGACAGTTTCTCGTATGCGGCATATCCAGACGCCCAGAGAGTGTCTCCTCCAAGAACTGGAACAGTGTCGTTGTGCAGATGGGTGACCCTAGTTCGCGTCAGATCAATGTTGTCTTGACAACTTCATGCAACTTACCCAGCTGGTTGTCTCTCATGCACAAGATCTGTGTGCCATCTCGAAGCGCCACCTGGATTGCGGAAGCTCGCCGGATATTCTGTGGCTTGTAGTGCTGGCCAGATGACAGTCACGCCGGCTACGCCTGGAACTGTTGGAACTTGAGGCTGGAACAAAAATCAGCGCTCTATCTCTGGCTACTAGCGAAGCGAGAGTATACGAACATGAATCTCGATCTCCCCATACCACTCGCCAAGCTTCTTTTGCTGCTGTGGTGAGATATCTTGATCACGGAAAAACACAACGCTTCGCTCTGCAATCAAGAGACCAAGTTCATCCTTCTGTTGGTCGGTCAAATCTTTCAATTGCAATCCTACAATCTCTGTGCCGATGTGCGCAGTCAGGTGTATGACCTCTTTCGCTGCGGACAGCAGTGCCTTTTTCTCGGGGTCTGCTCTGGAGCCAGGATCGACGAATTTGCGATCATAGTCTCTGATCTTGTGGATGTCGTCCAAGTAAAGGGGCTTGGCGGGTCGGTATGGATAGCCGTTATGTAGGTCTATTCCAGCCTTCTCGAGCCTCTTTCGAGCAGGCTCTGGAAGACCTAATGTGTCTTTTCTCGGAGGAACGACGTCCTTGATATCTGGAGAGATTGCAACTGCTACTGGTGCCATGTTGAAGTTGTGAGAAATGTATGTCAAGCTTCTGGTCATGCAGCAAGTCGTCACACTACTTATATCTCGCGGTTTACGCTACTTGTTATTCTGTTCACTAATTCAAGCCAGCTTATCCGTTACTCCTGCCATCGGTATCGTTGATAGCTGAGGTTGCGGGGTAACTTCGATCACGTCAACAACAAGGATTATTGCGCATCTCCATTGAGGTTGTTCCTCGTTATCACCTCGGGCGAACTTCACCTTATTTCCAGCACCACCAAATGCATCTTCTCCCTAGTTGCATCGCCTTTCGACTGGAGTTCTACTGTGTAGCCTATCAAGAACACGCAATGTTCTCAATGATGCCATTTCCATCTTTGAGCACGCGCTACTTCTCTTATCCCCCCATATGGCAACATATATAGGGAACATGTCGTCTCGCGTGGGGTTCATGTTATTAGCGTGCCAGTTGCATTTTGGATTTCCAATCTCATTCTACGTGTTTGACTGATGACCCCATTGTCTTACGATTCAATTTTGGGTGCGTCGCGTACAACGACCTGTCCGTTTTCGTGCAGAGCCCTAGTATCATAACGTATATTGTCTCCAGAGATGGTAACCTTATACATACCCGAGTTACTCTACAATTTAACATAACGGTTCGCCGGAGTTTTCAGGAGCTTATTATTCACGTTCTCAAGGCTTAATTGATCTTCTAGATTAGACACGACATCGGATCTACTTGGAAGCATGCCGTCTCGCAAGCCTGGACGCGTGGCGGTAATTGGAGCAGGTGTTAGTGGCATATGCACAGCAGCACATTTGCAGAACGAAGGGCTTGATGTGACAGTTTTCGAGCGCTCCAAAGCTGCAGGAGGCACATGGTATGCTTTTCACGGCATCTTATTTCACGTCTTTTGTTAACACTTTCACAGGTTGTATGATGAGCGCAAACCCCTCGAACCTTCATATCCATCAGTCCTTGCTTCAAAAGCGGAGACGTATGAAAGAGTGAAAGACTTATCAACCGATGCAGAATTAGAGAGACTAACGCATGCTCCTCCGGGGTGAGAGGACCCCCTCAATCAGAGAGTTCTTCAGTTCATGGGTGACTAATCACTGTGGTCAGCTCAGCCCTTGCTATGTTGGACTGAAAAATAACGTGGGGACACGTCTGCTCGCAACGACTCTGAACCCGTTCCCACCAGGAACCCCAGATTATGTGTCTCATAATGTTTTGAAAGACTACATACAAGACACAGCTTCGAAGACAGGAACCGACAAAGTCACTCGCTATAACACAGAAGTGAAGAATCTTAGCAAAAGCGGCAACAAGTGGCTATTGAAAGCCGTGACTTTACATGCAAAGACATCCGCAAATGTGTTACAGCAAAGCACTGAGGAGTTTGACTCTGTCGTGATTGCATCGGGGCACTACCATGCTGGTCGGATTCCGGACATACCCGGGCTGGCTGACTGGAAACGTCAATGGCCGCAGAGGATTCAGCACTCGAAAGGTTATCGAAGACCTGAAGACTTCCAGGGGAAGAATTTCCTCTTGATCGGGGGAAGCGTTTCATCCATGGACATCGCACGAGAGCTTAGTCCCTTTGCGAATACAATTTACCAGAGCCACCGAAATGGCGCGTTCGACCTTCCTGCCAGTCTAATCCCAGAGAACGCAGTCCGTATCGACGAAATCGCATTGTTTGGCGAAAAGACGAGTAAGAGCACTGCTGCATCCCGCGACGGACTAAGTCCCATTCCAGCGACAGTGACGCTTAAGTCTGGACGGAAGATTTGCGACATTCACCATGTCATTCTCTGTACAGGCTACCACATTACTTTACCATTCCTGCCCGAATTTCACTCCGATTCAACGCCTGCTAAGGAGGTGGATGATACCCTGCTCGTCACTGACGGCCTACAACTGCACAACCTGCACAAAGATATCTTCTACATCAAAGATCCATCATTGGTCTTTGTCGGCGTGCCCTACTTCACTGCAACCTTCACACTCTTCGAGTTTCAAGCCATGGTCGTTGCCAAAGTCCTGAATGGACAGGCCAAGTTACCAAGTGAAGACGCGATGCGGGCGGAATACCAACATCGAGTGCGGGCCAAGGGGTATGGGAAGGCCTTCCATAGCTTGAGAGACAAAGAGGTCGAATATGTGGATGAGCTGCTGGATTGGGTGAACAAGGATCTAGAGGAGTCAGGTGTGGGCAGGTTGGAGGGGCATACGGCTGCGTGGCATGAGGCGAAGGTGGAGCAGGTTGAGAGGATGAAAGCTATGTTTGGTGGTCCTCCGGGGTCAGAAAGGGAACTGCTGGTTACGTGCTGGTAATTGGAATGACATCTTACATGACTTCAAATTCGAACCTGTTGTGCTGCATTTATGCCCCAGTGTTCACCACTAAACGAAGTCATCATAACCCGGCTAGTGCTTTGTCGAACAAGGCAGCGTACACCACCTCTTCACGTCCGAGGAGGATGCGCAGCTCACAGGGCATAAAAAAGTACAGGCAGATGGTAATAGAATCACAGCCAATCTGCAAAGCCCCATTGTAGCTGCCAGCAGTACCTTTACCGAGTACCTTTTACCTCTGTTTTTCTCCTTGGGGGTGGTAACCTGTAATATGCAGCAGTGTTCTATGTTGTTGAGACACGAAGTTCGAGCAAGGTAGCATACAGTATATAAGAAGCATTCTGCCCTCGGCTAGGATGAGTTGCTTGAACCCCAACATGTAAACTAGTGCGATGGATACACAGCTCTCCTGATTGTGCGTTTATATGCGTTCATTGTGATTGCGTCTCGAACACCTAGATATTGAGGAGAGACATTGGGACTGTGCGACTGGGCCACATTGAGGTGAAGAGAATATTCTGTGGTGACTGCAAATCTTAATACAAGACAATTCTATACACGAGCGGTGATGCGTGATAGATAATGAGACTTAGAGGGCTCGCTAACTAACATATGCTAACCAAACACAGACAAGTATCGCGCTCAACCATCTCATCTTCGTCTTGTTCCAAATTGCTTGATTGATCCTCACTATTGCTGAATGACTAGTGGAGCTATACTCTCCTCGGCATGGCGAAGGTGAGGTCTAAGAGGAGCTCGCCGAGGATTCTCATCTGACCCAACGGTTCTATCATTTCTCGAAATAGTCTACAATACAAAATTTGTACTCAAGGAGCTAGCCTCGTCTTGCGGCAAGGAATTATTCAGCTTCGCTCATACACATATGTAGGAGATAAGCCGTAAAATGTGCGGTTTGAGTTGTTGCTGCTATTGCGTGTTCTGTGGTCTTATCTGTTCCTTCTTGCGGTGATATTGAGTGGACGTGGGGAGCTCGCCCTGGGCTGATTGCGAAAGACTTATCCCAGGGTTAATTAGTTCCGTGAGTGCAGTGCCGCCGTCAAATCATTGGGTGCGGTGTTTGGTGGGGCCTAGTTCCGTGCCCCGTGCAGGCAGCAGCGGAGACCCAAACATTGAGATCGAGAGTTGTGACGGTACCGTGTGAGAAGATTACGTCGCTTACACGCAAGACCCTCATCACGATAAACCACAGATTAAGACAAGCTAGTGAAGATTCTGCGAAGCCAACAGTTAGCGAGTATCGCGATCCAAGCCACGCGGTCAGCCTGGCAGCATTCTCGATGGCTGAAGGCCTCGCTGTGGTTGCCATCGCTTCTAGCATCGTGCAGCTCGTGGATTTTACCTCAAAGATCATCGCCCGCCTCAGCGAGTTCCATTCAGACGCGAGTGATTTTCCGAAATCGCTAAGCCATTTAAAAGCTGAGCTACCGTTGGTCGTCCGCACTCTGCAACAAATTCAGGAAGCCATTGACGCGGGACATTTTCCAAAGGAGTGTGCGACTGCACTTCAACCAGCAATTCGAGGCTGTCAGGAATCCGTTTCAGAGATAAACTCGATATTAGCGAAGACATTGCCGAAACAGGGCGACGGACTGGCTAGGAAGGCTCTCAAGTCAGTGAGTAGTATTTTGAGTGATGGAAAAATCGAGAACATCACGACAACCCTACGCGGGTATATTGGAACACTAAACTTCTATTTTGCTGCATCTTCCTCAAATCTGCAGCCTCTTACAGGTAAGACGTCTATCAGAAGAAAAATATAAGTGTTGACAATTGCTCCAGACGCGAGGCTTGTCAAGATACGAAAATGGCTGTCAGCGCCAGATCCATCTGTGAACTATCATAAAGCCTTAGACCTGCGTCAGGCTGATACTGGTCTGTGGCTGCTTGAGAGCGATCTGTACAAAGAGTGGAAAGTCAAAACTTCGTCCATTTGGCTGCACGGTATCCCAGGATGCGGAAAGACTGTCCTTTTCTCTACCTTGCTTGAGAACATACTCGAACATGCTGCAGGTGATCTGGGGAAGACCGTCGCCTATTTCTACTTTGACTTTAACGACCGACAGAAGCAGGACCCTCAGTTGATGGTCCGGTCATTGATCTCTCAATTATCACAGCAGTGCATCAATATATCTCCTGGTCTCGAGGGACTCTTTTTGTTCTGTGAGAACGGACAGCAACAGCCGCGGCTAGATGCGCTTTTAAAAGTCCTCCAACAGTTGATTAAAGAACTCCCATGCACTTACATCGTCATTGACGCTCTGGACGAATGCGGTAGTCGCAAGGAACTCATGAGCATCATCAGAAAGATATTTGCATGGCAACTACAAGGATTACACCTTCTGTTTACAAGCCGCAGAGAAGGTGATATCGAGAGCACTCTAGGACGAATTCTGGATGACAAAAGCATTCTATCCATTCAGTCCAAGGCTGTTGACCTCGACATACATTCCTACGTACGTCAGCGACTGTCCGATGACGACAGCCTCCAAAAGTGGCAAGCTGACGCTATGATCCGGCAACAAATAGAGAGTTCGTTGGTAGAAGGCGCTTGTGGAATGTATGCACCCCTACACCATCAGTACGGAATAGCCAAGCTTACAGGACTAGGTTCAGATGGGCTGCGTGCCAACTGGATATCCTCGGGGACTGTCGTAACCGAAAGCAACTCGTGCAGGCTCTTGCAGATCTTCCGCCAAACCTGGACGAAACATACAACCGAATTCTGGGTGCAATCAAGAAAAGTGACATACCATTAGCGCTTCGCATCCTGCGATGGCTGGCTTTCTCATCAAGGCCACTACTGCTAGCAGAAGTTGCTGAGATTGCTGCTATCGACGCCAATCGCTGTCCAGCTTTTGACCGCGACGAGGTTCTTGAAGATCCCTTTGAGGTTCTCAGCATATGTTCGAGCTTAGTAACTATGGCTGCTTCAGATAACTTAGACTCTGACGGGCCTGTCCTCCTCTTAGCACATTATTCTGTAAAGGAATATCTAGTTTCGCAGCGCATTCTTGAAAGTAAAGCCCATATATACGCTATGGATTCCGCACTCAGCCATCGGTCAATCGCCAAATGCTGCCTTCAGTATTTACTACAGTTCGACAGACTGGATGCTTTAACGGAAGGAAATCTGATCGAGTTTGCGTTAGCAAAGTACTCGGCGCAGCAATGGATAACTCATTTAAAGTCAAATGGAGCACAAGACCCGGAATCAGTCACTCTAACCATTAAACTACTGAACGCGGAAGGGGTAGCTTACTTGACATGGATTCGCCTATACGACCCTGATCATAAATGGAGCGGAACGGACTTTGCGCGTACCTTACCAATGATGACTTCCCCGCTATATCGTGCAAGCCAGTTCGGATTAGGTGATGTTGTAAGACGACTAGTCTTAGAATTTGACGCCGATGTTAACGCACAGAGTGGAGAACTCGGCAATGCACTGCAGGCAGCTTCATTCTGGGGTCACCTTGACGTTGTTCAGTTCCTTGTAGAGAAGGGTGCCAATATCAACGTGCAGGGTGGAGAATACGGCAACGCACTACAGGCAACTTCACTCCAGGGTTACCTTGACATTGTTCAGTTCCTAGTAGAGAATGGTGCCAA